>QJOB01000221.1:0-105560 GCA_004155035.1 Monosporascus sp. 5C6A
AGGCAGAAGTCCACCTTCCCGCGGTCGCACAAGTTCGCAAATCGGAAAATTAGGTTCGCCGTATCGTGTTGTCTAATTACCCGATTTAAACGGCACGGTTAGGGCGCCGGATGCAAATAAAAGCCTACCCGCCGTCCGCAAACGGGAGCCTACCCCCCCGTCGGTTCGCGGGGCCCGTGCGCCGCCGCCCAAATCAAATGGGAGCCTAGAAGACTCCATTTGACAATAGAGCCTAGGCCTTTCCTCTTTCCTCTCGAGCAAGTCGGGTATTCTCTTTTTCTTTCCGAGCAAGTCTGGCATTTTCCTTCTTTAAAGCCTGAAGTTCTTCTACTAAAAGGTTCAACTTCTCGTCTGTCGTACGTTCCTTCTCCTTGCCCTTGGATTCTGGCTTTGCGGTTTCGGGCTCCTCTTCTTTTTCATACTCTTCCTCTTCCTCTAACTCGCCTTAAACCTTAATGGTTTCCTTAGGGGCTGGGGTAGGTTGCTGTCAGGAGGAAGAGGGCTCGCCTCGGGCTCGAATGTTAACGGGCGCCATATTATCGATTAACTGAAGAACTTTTTTAATAGGTAGTAGGTCGTCTAGTTTTATTACTAATCCCTTACTGATTTATAACGGGAATCGGGTATGCTGCCTATCTTCTAAACGTCGTTCTGTAATATCGTCTTCATTAAATTCAAAAAAACTTATGCCCAACTAGGCTTTAAATCATCCGTCGGCTATTAATCAAGAAGCTATCAAAATGTAACGAACCTATCATACATCCACCTGGAAATATAAGCAATATCCAAAATAAGGTTTTAATTTGCAGGTAACAATAAAACGAGGAATAATTCAATAATCTATTCGTTAAAAAGATTTGCGGATTCTTCCCTTAATCAAAAAACGATGCCTTTAATTAAAGACTTAAATTGATAACTAAGGAGCAAAACTATTTAGAAGCTATCTACAAAGGAAACTGGTTCATTATATATACTCCTTCTAATCCTATCATGGTGTTAAGTAATCTATGTAATCGGACAGATCACATAGATCATGGTATTAAGTGATCTAGTTAACCGAGTAGATCACACTTAGTCACGTAACCAAGAACGGGCCCTAGTCCCGGCAGTGGGGTCCCTTCTTAGAGCTGCCTCCAAGAGGTTCGTAACACTAACCACCTTTATAAATATTACGAAAACTGTTACTTTGGCTATTGTTACTATTGTTGCTATTGCCGCCTTAACGTTAACCACCATTCTAACCTCTTTTTCCTTTCTTTCTTTTGCCGCTTTTCTCCTTTTATGGTTTAAGGCAATCCTTAGCTAAATACCCGTACTTCCCATAATTAAAGCAAAGTAATTCTTTATTTTTGTTTCATACGGGCCTGTTATTTCGGAAGTCCTTATTACCTCCCTTACCTTTTTAAACGTTATTAGATTTTTTGTTGTTCTTTTTCTTACTAAAATGTTTATGGAATTCGCTATTAAAGTCGTTGATCAATTATTAAAAGAAATAATCCGTTTACAGTGATATTAATTATATAATCTTGCACCAGCTGCCAGCTTTATCCTTTATAACGGTAAAAAAGCATAATAATGTATTCTTTATTACGAAGCTTCATTCCGTAACCCCTAACCTCCCGCAGAAACTTTTAAAACTTAATAATAAACTGTACTAGGTTTTTACCGTCGTAAGTAATCTTACTAAGCTCCTTTTAAAGGGACCTTTACCTAGCCTTACTTTATAACAACGTAAGTTTTCCGTAAAATCCTTAATATCTTCATACCTTTCTTAATACTTATAATCAACTCTAAAAGCGCCCTTTTGCAGGTCTTAATAATAGCTTTGGCGAAACGTAACTGCTTTAATTACTTTAGCTTTATACCGTTTTTATAACCGATCTTTTCCAGTATAAAGCTTAAGGCGTTATTCCAAAACTCCCAATTAACCCAACCTAACAGGTGATTTTTTTTATCCAGGGTAAAATCGAATCGTTTCTAACGGAGCTTCGAATTGTTACTAAATTTCTTTTCCTTTAAGCGTACACCTACACTAAAGCTATCTAAACTGCTGGAAGAACTGCTAAAGGAGCTTTTGTTACTTTTTTTATGTTTCGGGAAAGGAACTGCAGACGAATTTGCTGAAAAGGAGGAAAAGGAACTGTTTGAATCATCAGGATTACTGCGTACCACATTTTTTCCCTTAGGTGGCTTCTTCTTCTTACTTTTTTATCTTTTCGGGGGATCAGGTTTCTCTATAAGTAAGTTAATCTTTTCTATTTTACTTTCTATTGCAATAAGGACTTTTTTAAAGTTATTAACCTTAATTTTAAACTAAGTACTTTTTAACTTCTTAAGTTATATAATAACACTTGGTGACTTCGACTTTGGATTTAACTTATCCAAAAACTGTATTACCATTTCGCTTTATCGCTTTACTATATCAGTGGTTTTTTGGTTTTAAAACTTTAGCTTTTCGTTCTATTACTTTAACTCTTTAACCTTTTCCTGGACTTACTAATAACTATCTTCTCGTACCTTAACGTCCCGCCTAATACCATTTATACTGGTGCCCAGAAAGTTATAAAGCTTATTTAAATTAGCTTCGGGTAGTTGTTTTTGGATGGGGGTTTTAAATCGTTTTCCCGGTTGCTGGGGCTGGGGTGCTAAGGCTTCCTTTTCTACTTTTTTTTCCCTTATTAAAAAACTCTTTTCCTTAGGTGTGACGGCTGGGCTAGTTAACCAACTATTAAACCTAGTCGTGCGGGTTTATGTTGGCAGTGGTACTGTGGGAAACTGAGTAATAACGGGAATACTAGTCACGTCTGGTAATATCAAATAACCAAGGGTAATCTGGGTAACCAAGTTGTATTACAAGCTGGTACTATCTAAAACTATGGGAAATAATGAACGTATATATCCTACTTTTGGCTCAAGGCGCTTAAGGTGCTCAAACCTTTAAGCCCGTTGAGCTCCTTAAGCGCTGCCACACAGCTCAAGGCGCTCAAAATGCCAAGACCTTTGAGCCCTTTGAGCCGGTCACGTAACCTGGAGTCGCCATCGGATCTTGATTCCTAATCCTCCGATCGTTCTTAAAGAAGCCAAGCCTTGTTGGGTCATAACATTAAGGTACATCCTGATTACCAGAAAATTCAGATTGCGGGGAAGGAAATAAAAAGGGGCTTCTGTCACTTACGTATTTTTAGCTTTTTTAAAAGACGAAACTGTTATCGGATAAAACGTTTTCAACAGGGAGCTTTTCGCGGTTCTTTCTTTTGCTTGCTATCGTTAACTGCTAGGCTCTTTCTCAAATCGTTAACTAAGTGACTTTTTTTTAGGTCTTTTGCTTTTTTTGTTAACTTAGCTGCTAGACTGCAAATAATTACTTCGTATAACGTGTTAGGGTTGCTGATTAACCAGAAGATGTTACCATATTAGCAGTTACAGTAATTAAATGCAGGAAGCTAGCGAGTTCTAAATGCGATGGTTATCTCTATGTTCTAATAGACAAATCTAATCCGGGGGTAATCGTTTTAAAGCATATGATTGGGCGGTTAAAGGGGAAACGGTGGATAAGGTATGTCGTAGGCTGCATCCTGCAGCCCTATACCGATAAAGCGTTCCAGCCTGCAACACCTAAAAGCACCTAAATGCCGACAAGTTGCAATAAAAGGTTCAAAAAACGAAATAAAAACATAACATTTGTAATACCTTTAATACAACGCGTAGATTTGTTAAAAATTTATAAAAACGATTAGCGAAAAGAAATCTGGTTAATTGAAATAAATTTATTACGTTATAGTTATGTTAATTAGATTAATTATTATAAGATGTTAAAAACTATTCTGTAAACTTATGCATTTTATAATCTTATATAAGATGTTAATAGTTAAATATTTTCATTTTTATAACTTCTTAACCTAGGTTTATATTCAAAATCTATCTATAACGGTAATCTATTGTTACGGCTAGCACCATACCGTTACGCCGGGGCACAAAAGATTGGCGGAATAATCGCAATTGTGGCAATCATTCTGGTGCGAACAGCTGCATATATACTGGAGCCATAGCTGTCACGGGACCCCGACCGTAACATCTATACATTGTCGAAATTACTAAATCTTTTTTCCTAGCATTATTTTAAAAACTAATAAAACCTTTTTATATATAATATTGCTAAATACCGTAACCTTTTATACCAGTTTACCGGATGTACCACCTTACTAGATAACTGTTACGACCTGACAGGAGGACGGCCTAGGAAACGGTCTCTGTGGACCGAAACAGGACCCAAGTGGGTCAGGTCACGTGATCGGTGCTCAGTGGTGATCTACTGAGCACCATCGACGCAAACTGAGCACGACTGAGCCCTGCTCAGTGGTTGTCGACTGAGCAGAGGTGAGCCAGCAATAGGACGATAGGATATAAACACTCGTAAGAATCCATAGTTGAGATAGCACCAGCTTGTAATACAACTTGGTTACCCAGATCACCTTTGGTTATCTGATATTACCAGACGTGACTAGTATCTCTGTTATTGCTCAGTTTCCCACAGCACCACTGCCAACATAAACCCGCACGACTAGGTTTAGAAGTTGGTTAACCAGCCCAGCCGTCACATTTAGTATGGTAGCTAAACGAATACTGCGAGAACATCCCTTAACTAGCCGCCTAAGCAGCGTGGATACAGAGAACCTCGACGTGGTGATCGATGCTATTAAAGCATGGTTGAGTCTCCCAAACAACACGTGATGGCTGCTAATTTATAACAACTACGACAACCCAAAACTGCCAAGCAATAAGGACCCTGTAGCGTTGGATATCAACGACTTTCTCCCAGAATCGTACCAAGGCTCCGTAATAATCACTACCCGGTCGTCGCAGGTTAAAATAGGTCATCTGATAAAAATCAATATACTCGACAACATCGAGATCCTGTCAAATGCATCGAATCGACAAGAACTGATACATAGTAAGAACTACCCGATCTGTGAGACCCTGCATCACGCACTGAAGCATATAACTGAAGAAGAAGTGTATATTGAGGTTGCATTACCTCTAGAAGGTCTTCTACGGAAAGTGAGAGTGGTGAACCCTGCTTAAATACACGTTGATACAGCTTTAGCTGAGAAAAAAGGTAACATGGGATGCATGAAGTTAGTAGCTGATCAAACAGAGCCAAGGCTTAGCTGTTTGATCTACTTCAGCTGGGTCTGACACAACCCGTTGCACGCCTATTTAACTAAAATAATAGATCCTGACGCCGTAAGCCTCGTTAAAGAGCTTAATGGCCTCCCTTTCGTATTGGCTACGGCTGGGGCATACCTTAACCAGATATCAACTAATTTCGGAAAATATTTTCGTTTATACGAAGACTCGTAAACGAAACTTTAAAAAACAAATCCTAAGTTAAGCTTATATGCAGACCGAACATTATATTTTACATAGCAACTTTCGCTCGAACATATTAAACGACGTAACGAGTACTTGGTTGAACTACTTCGTTTGTAAGCATACTTTGATAATTAGGATATCTGGTTCGAACTTATCCAGCATAGCAATTTAGGATACGCGAAATTACTAAAGACAAGTTAAGCTTTAATAGCACGGTCCGAATATTAAATGATTATGGGCTGGTCAAGGTAGATACAGCTTCGGAGGAGCAGACCAAGTCGAGAGGGTACAGTACTCACAGCTGTATTCATTCTTGGGCAATGTTTGTTCTTAACCAAGAGTGGGATCAAGATCTAGCAAAGCTAGCTGTAAAATGTGTGGCGTCACATATTTCTAGAAGCAAGTCTGATAAATGGGAGCTGATCTAACGACGGCTTTTCCAGCATGCAACTAGATGTTATTATCTTTTTTTTAAACTACATGATCACGAATGATGGCTTGGATTGGGCGTTTTACAACTTAGGCACCCTCTACTCCGATCAAAGCAAGCTAAAGGAGGCAGAGGAGATGTACCAGCGGGTGCCGCAAGGCTATAATGTTATTCTCGGTTCTAATTACCAAAGACCCTAGGTGTTCTTCATAGCTTATAATCACTTAGTCAAGCGGAAGGTATGTTATAATAGTTTAACGGAAAGAAGATACATTTCTAACATTACTAGATTTTCTGCCCGTAGCGGTTCGGAAGGGGCGAATCCGAAAATTACTCGAGAAGTTAATGAGCAAACTTAGGGACTAAGTGTTACGGCCTTGTTCACCGTAACAGGCTCCAGTACATATATACAGCTGCAAGCACCAGGTTGATTGCTACTATTGCGATCATTCCGCCAATCTTTTGCCCCTGGCGTTGCGGTATGGTGCAACCGTAATACTAAGCTTATAGCAATTATTAGCTAATCTACCATTTGCATTTTAACGTAATATATTACCTTTTTCGGCATTTTTGAATTTTGCCACTTAATTTTGTATTACGCTTTTATTAATTATGTTATTATAGTTCAAAACTTAATAATCTTAGCATTTTGTTTCGATTTAACATGGTATAATAAATATAGCGATTTCGGCGATTTTGTGTGGGAAGGTGGTGGCC
This sequence comes from Monosporascus sp. 5C6A, assembly GCA_004155035.1. Lineage (NCBI taxonomy): Eukaryota > Fungi > Ascomycota > Sordariomycetes > Xylariales > Monosporascus > Monosporascus sp. 5C6A. The sequence continues at coordinate 6,521 of QJOB01000221.1, forward strand.
CGTCAAGGGGGTGGGTCGTTAACCACGTGGTTGACTTATTGATGGCGTCTGTTCAGTCTTACCGGGTCCTCCCAATCTCAAAAGCTTTTCAGATATGTCGCATCGCCGCTGTCGCTCTCGCGAGAGCGACATCTTCATCCGCCAATAGATAGTTGCCCACTGTTAGAACCTGGATAAAAAGCTCATCGCGTACTGTGGCTAGAAGTAGCTGCCAACTTCTACACTCGGATATGATACAGACGGGAGAAAAGTAAGTTTCCGCTACGCGATCTTTATAACTTAATAAAGCCCAACGCGCTCGCCCTTATACATTGGACCGCATCGATACCCAAAGTTCGTACTGACGGACCTGTTTCCAGCGAGTTACTCTCTACGATCTAAAACCTAAACGCATCCTCGGGAGAGGTAGATGAAGATATGGCACGGATGATTCCCTTTTCTAACACCGGCAAGCCGGCCGCATCAAGCCATCCGTTCGAGGTGCAGACTCCTAGCTTGACTCCGAGAGCAGCCCCTCCACTGCCACAATTGCGTCAGCTTTCGGAGGAAGACTTGGCTAAGGTGCCGCACCGGTCCGGTTATACTTCAGCATCAATCTTAGATCGCAGATTCCTGCTTAGTACGCAATCCACGCTACAAGCTACTTCGACAGTATTAAAAGACTAATCTCGAGAGCTGTAAAAGCGACGAACTTGTCCAATATATGGTTGATCATGGAAATGGGAGAGCGGACCCTGGCGGAAGGCCTGGTTGCTTCAGATACAATAATGAGCAACTAGACCCGCTGGCAGAGCCTGCCAGGCCCACCGAACAACCGCCTCCTCAGAAGCAGAGAGGAGAAAAAGAAAGAATCAGCGATATTATAATGGAAAAATCATAGAATTCAACTAGTAGGACAATAAAATGGATGGACTATAGGCTAGGTTGTAGGTGCTGTATGACGCCTAGTACTTGTCCTTTTGTGGCTAACAAAAGAGGCGGTCCTGCAATCCTTTTCTAGCGCTATTCTAGCGCAGCAGCTTGGCCACGGCCTCATGCCCATTCTGGACAGCGACCATAAGCGGCGTCTTGCCATTGTTGTTTTTCGCCTCAATCTGGGCGCCTTTCTTAACCAGTAGCCTGGCCACAGCCTCATGCCCATTCTGGATAGCGACCATAAGCGGCGTCTTGCCATTGTTGTTTTTCGCCTTAAGCTGGGCGCCTTTCTTAACCAGCAGCTTGGCCACAGCTTCTTGCCCATACTGTACAGCGACTATAAGCGGCGTCTTGTTATTGCTATCCTTCGCCTCAAGCTGGGCGCCTTTCTCAACCAGCAGCTTGGCCACGGCCTCATGCCCCTGCCATGGAGCGAACATAAGCGGCGTCCAGCCATTGTTGTTTTTCGCCTTAAGCTGGGCGCCTTTCTCAACCAGCAGCTTGGCCACAGCTTCTTGCCCATACTGTACAGCGACCATAAGCGGCGTCCAGTCATACTTATTTTTCGCCTCAAGCTGGGCGCCTTTCTCAACCAGCAGCTTAGCCATAACCTCATGCCCCTGCCATGTAGCGAACATAAGCGGCGTCCAGCCATCCTTGTCTTTCGCCTCAAGCTGGGCGCCTTTCTCAACCAGCAGCTTAGCCACAGCTTTTTGCCCATACTGTGCAGCGACTATAAGCGGCGTCTTATTATTGTTACTTTTCGCCTCAAGCTGGGCGCTTTTCTTAACCAGCAGCTTGGCCATAGCCTCATGCCCCTGCCCTGCAGCGAACATAAGCGGCGTCCAGCCATTGTTATTTTTCGCCTCAAGCTGGGCGCCTTTCTCAACCAGCAGCTTGGCCATAGCCTCATGCCCATTCTGGGCAGCGATCATAAGCGGCGTTTTGTTATCGTTGTCCCTCGCCTCAAGCTGGGCGCCTTTCTCAACCAGTAGTTTAAGAACAGCAAGGCGCCCGTTCGCCGCTGCCCATAATAACGGTATCTGGCCGCCGGTACTGTGTCCACTCCCCGGCACCCTCGATAGCTGCTGACTGTCAGAGTCAGAGTCTCCTACATCCTTCAAACCACGGTCAATTTTGCCTGCATCGAGAAGCGTCTTGATGATCGTCTCAAGCCAGTTCCCGGGACCCCGTTTCGTGTCGAGTATGTCTAGGCGCTGTTGTATTTCTGATTTTCGACTTAGCAGCTTGTACTCCTCCCCCTGCCGGTCCCACCGTTCCATCTCTAGATGGATTTGGTCTTCTTCTTGCAAAATCCTCACGCATTCGAGCTTCAGGTCTACTAGTTGTAACTCCCGGGTCGCGTCCACAGTGGCCACCGGTGAGCTAGATGCTCTAGCTAGCCTGACAACGAACATTGGCTCCTGCGCAACGTATTCTTCTTTCACTGTCACCTCCACGTCAAGGGTGCCGTTTCTGGCGCTCTGTTTCCCAAATGCTTCCGGCCTCATATAAATAAGTTTCTGTGACAAATTCTGTAGAGCGGTATCTCTGGACCCTGTCATGACATGGCATCGAGCTTGTGTCTGCGGTCCCTGTGTCTCGAACTCGAGCACAACCACTAAGTCTCGAGATCGTTTGTCTTGAGTGCGGAATCGAGCCAAATATCGTCGTATGATGTTTTCGTCCGAGTCCTTCGCCTCCGCAATCATGGCGCGGCCATTCTCCCAGCGGACGGGGGGATGAACGTCGTTCTCGTTCAGCTCCAGGTTGATATTCTCTTGTCCGTCTATATATAGCCAGTACCGCCTATTCATTGCCTCATGCGTCCCGCTCTGACGTTCTATCCGGATGTGAATGGTTTTAGTCAAAACACTTGACGTAGCCTTGGGAAGTAAGACTAGACAACGTCCTCGAGGTCTGAGGTACTCGTCGGATACGCCGGATATAGCCTTGTCGAGGGGGATTCCCACAACAGCTTCGTTATTATGTTCCGGACCGCAGTTCAGTAAGCCGTATATCTCGCCAGCCGAGGTTGTATGTAGAGAGAGGTGCACCCGGAGACGGCCACCGGAAATTTCGATTGTATTAACGGGCGTGGCATCTCGTTTCCTTAGAACGATGCGTCCGCAGTTCGCGAAGTCTGATGGAGCGGCGGCCAACCCCCCCCCCCGGAGAGGACATCCGTTGATTTGCTCGGTGTGGATTCCGCAGTGCTAAAGCCCCATGCCAAGATGGAGTCGTCTCTCGTCTTCTTCATTATTTCCTCCTGCAGCCGACCAAAGGCTTTGTCGCCTTCGCCGTAGATCATGGGCATTGTCACATCGAAAATCCCTAGGAGGCAATAAGCAATATCTTCTTCTCTCGTGGTTTCTCGTTTCGCGGCCCAGGACATACGTTGCGCTACGCTTGCGTCATATAATTTCGTCCATCCACGCAGGAACTCCCCAGGAATACCCGTAATCTTCTCGACAATGCCTGACATCTTCACTTTTGTCCCTATGGACGTCCATGTTTGGTCGAAGAAATGTAGATCCTTGGGGGCGAGAAGCTCCTGTAAGGTCCATCCTCGTCGGAACCAACGGCTGCAGGAAAACCTGGACCCCGGATCCTTAGGATTATCTTCCGAAGGAACATCAGAAAGATAGGCGTAACAAATTGAAGCTTCTTGATACCATCGGAACATAGAGTTGATAGCCTCGTCAAGTTCCCGGGAGCTATCCTTGTTAATGCAACAGGTATCAATCCAAGCGTATTCGAGGTTGTCCTTCTTGGCTTGTTCGCAGCATCCCTCCAACTTGATCTTCCCGGCTTTCTCAATATTCCCTGTCTGGATATCGTGGAAAGACAGCTCTTCTTCGTCTTTCCCCCAGGTATGCGACAATATGGCGTACGGTGGAACTCCGCCGACAAAGCTCTCCAATTTCCGTGTCTTTACGTTGATAAGACGCATTGCCAAGTCTCGTTTACAGCTCAGAGTATCGGCAGGACGGAGAGGAAAGTCGAGTGGCGTATGTTCAACCTCTAAGTCGATAGATGACGGCAATGCGTCGCGGACGTGCCTTAGTAGGACCTCGGATTGGACTTCGGGGAAGGTTCGAGGCATAGAGTAGAGGGATGTAGACACCGATCGATTCAGAGCCCGGAATCTATCTCCGTCGACGTAGATTAGGGAGGAATGCTGTCGTCGGGGTAGCGAGTGCTGGCGTCTGCTTCGGTGGTTTAGCGTACTATAACCGGTTCGATGGTGGAGTCGTTCGACGGGCTAAATACGAGGGATAATGCAATTGCCGTAGATAGGTGGAAGCGTTGACGATGAGGAATACAAGCCCGTGTGGCATTAAGGACAAAAAAAAACAGATGAGAAAATTAACCACGTTCGGCGACCCCGCAGCTCAGCTGAATCCTGCGGCGCCACATCTCGCTTGGGTGCCCTTTTAAGGCGACCTACCAATCGGCGTTAAAACAAGTCTTAACTGGACGACAGCGATCGCAGCTTCGATGGACAGATCGCTTGGCAACCCATTCCACTGCAGCAGCTGTCTCGAGAAGCCGAGCACCGGAAGCCTAGAGCGCCACAACCAGGACTCTCACATAGTTTTTACGTCTGCTGATACCTATAGATAGATACGGCAGTGTCTACGAGACTATTCTCACGGCATAAGATACGTCCATACAACTGGTGAACAGCAGAACAGCGGGGTGGAGAGTGCTGGACCCAGAAGGAGTGCCGTTTGTTAAGGCTGCGGGTCAGGCTGACAACTCTATGTCCTGGAGAACGACAACAAGTGCCGACGCGTCTCAACCCAACAAGTAGCTCCTGTCCGCATCCTATCGCACCGACCGCAACGGCTAGGCACCCGGCGTCTCCACGACGCCAAGTCGCATTAAGAAGGAGCTTCGCGCCCAAAGGCTACCTGGAATCTCGTTTGCGTGGGTCGCGGGTCGGCCCGTGCCGCCCCATCACTGCACCACTAGCCTGTCGCGCAATCTCGAGATCTTCGTCGCAGAGAACACAAGCAAAAGGGATACCAGACGAGCTGCTAGCAGACAAGGACTGGCGGCAGATTTTCTTCCCATGCTTCTGATTATACTGTAACACTGGAAGCACCAAAAAGGATAACCGCGAAACGTCTCAAATTTGGGCTTCCGGGGAATTCCCCCTCGAATGTACATCGAATGTCGTTGCCCATACCGCCTATCCAAACGGTTTCGCGATGGTACTGTACTGTAGGTATCGGGCTATACTAACGATGCCTTTACCAATCGTCTCGCGCAATAATTCGCCTTATCGGTCGCGTTCTACATATTGCCATAAATCTTTAATAACAAGCGGTATCTTGTAGGTGTCCTTCGCGATGGGCTTTTCAGCAAGTTATCGCTTGGCCAGCGATGCAACGTACGCTTTGTTAAGCCATTCCGCTTAATTTTAATAAATCGTTCGTCATTTACCGTCATTTACCGTCATTTACCGTCACTTACCGTCATTTACCGTCACTTACCGTCACCTATCCAGAAAACCCTAAGCATCGTGGATACAAACTGTAGCCCATCTTTATTAACGTTAAACTGTTCAGACGTGAAATCCCCCCGAGCCGGTTAAATTCCTATCCTTACAAGGGATTTATAAATGGTAAAGCCCAAGACAAAGCGACGGGTATCCTAAGCAGCAAGCACTTCTCTCGCGTACGTCTCAAGATTGAGCCATGCCTCTGACGCGTTGTCGGCCGATGTATTACTCTGTAGCTCGCCTGGTACGAAGATCTGCGGCCAGTGGCATCGAGTGCCTGCTAATTCGGTGTTACGAATTCAGTTGGAAACCCCCAATAAGGAGGGGTTCAGTAAAACTGGGCCTTACGGATAAACCCCGGCCCCACTAAATGGTCTCTGCGGGGTCTACAGAGACACTCCAGAGACGCTCCAGAGATGCTCCAGAGACAGTACAGAAACGTTACAAATGAGATGGATATATAAGAATGGAGGTCTCCTATGTAAATAGCCACTCTTTTAATCTTTCTTCCTTAGCTATCAATCTAAGCCTATAGCCAAAAAATCAATTCTTTCCTATGGGAAAAGTCCGCAAATCTCTTTAACGAACAAACCCACTTAATTATTCCTCGCACTATTGTTACCCTGCAAATCAAGACCCCATTTCGGATACTGCTTATACCTCTAGGTGGATGTATAATAGGTTCGTTACACTTAACCGTAATACTGTCAGTTTCGGGAAAGGTACTAGATACCCCTATAATGTGAGCTTCGACTTCCTTTAGTATCGTCGTAATATCCCAAGAGAACCGGCCGCTCCATTAATCCATGCTTTCCAGGGGATCAAAGTCCAGGTCATTGTTTGCCGAGAAACGCTCTAGGATTTCTGTCCGTAAAGCCTCCGCCTTACCCAAAATGTCCTTTATTACCCTGCTCCTTACTCGCAAGGGTAAGGATTTTAGTCGAGATCCGGGTTTATATTAGTCAATAATTTTATATAGCTTATCGTCCGTAACGGTCGCTTTAGTAATACCCCGCCGGTAATCTCTTTTAGCCTTACGGATCATTAATAAAAAGTGCCGGTATTCGTCCGTATAACTTTGATTTATACGTTATTTATACGTTTCCGAGTTTTTATAAGCGCGGTAAGCCTTTTAACATTTCTTCGTCTACTACGACGCTTTGCGACCCTAGTTTTTCGCCGGCTTGCCTATTACTTTTATCGCTAATTGTAAAACTGAAATGATAGCTTGAACTTGAAAGTCTAGCTCCTCCGGCGAGGCTGCCGGTCCTGTATCCGGTAACGAGGCTGCACCCGTTACAACCAGGTTTCCAAACCTTTCCAAGTTTAGCTCCGAAACCCGTAATCAGTATCATTCACATTTTTCTTACCTTTTCCTGCGATGGTCGTTAATAAAGTAAAATGGTCCGAGCCGGAATTAAAATCATCGTAAATTGCAGTTTTTGCGTAAGAGATATTAAAGAAAACCAGGTTTAGTACTGTAACGAACCTGTCATACATCCACCTGGATGTATGAGCAGTATCCGAAATGGGGTGGTAGTGGTGGTGGTGGTAGTATTTAACGCCGGGGGAACCGGGCGACGTCCTTTCTAGGTGACGTCGCTGTTCCTAGCCTCCCTTAGGGCATAGGGGCGTGAGTAGCTACTATACTTCTAGGTACAATATTACTCAACTCTCACCTCGCCGAGTCAAAAATCCCATATCGTTCCAGCCAAAAACCTCTCACACAAACGTCGGTTCACCGTCTCAACAGTACCTCCAACCGTATCGCGAGCCCCTCTCGGTTACCCGATTTACCGGCGATTTAAACGATTTGCCGTATCGACAGCACCTCCCGTCCCCATAAAAAAGTAAAAACACCGGGCGTATATAAGGCAAAAATCGTCAACGGGTAATGCGAATATTGTCGCGTAGCCACTGCACCAAAAGACTGAATTGATAAGTGCGCACTTATTGCGCTACTTAGCTGACAAATATCGCGTTTGCGCTGTTTCCTCCTTACGGCCCATCGAAGGACGTACCCAGCAAAATTCGTTATGGCCTAGCCATAATCGTAGCAATTGGTTAATCGTCGATGTTCAATACGTCTTCTGTAATACCTTCCCAAACGCCTAAACGCCCATTACCCTAATACGCATGTCGCCGTTATCGATACGGAGTTATATCCCGTATCGAAGGTTTAGGCGATTTGGTCAGGTTTTCGACCGTTATTAATGTCCCGATAGGTGGTTGCCGTGATTTGGGTGTTAAAATCGCCAATTTGGCAGGGCCAGCCATGGGCTTCTTAACGCTGCACTAACAGTAGAGCGCCAAGAAAAATAAATTAAGGGGAAGGTAATCCGAAATGGGGTTGTTGTTATTATTATAGTATTTAACGCCGGGGGGACTGCCGCAACGCGGCTATCCCAAAGCCTTCCTTAGGGCATATTAGGCGTGCTAGGCTAGGTAATTTTACTTTATATACAGAAACCCATCTAGCAAATCTCGTCTTAAAACGTGTCGCCTTCGACAGGCGGTTCTAAATATGTTTCCCTCGCGGCCTATCGGAAGGCAATGTCGTTATGCTGGTTGAAAGTGATTTTATTCCTAACTTTCGGGCTAATATTCTAGGTTTCGAACCGAAACCGTAATAATAAGGCCCGGTTGGGCTTTTAGTTTTCGTACCTAAGTACGGTATTAGTAATAATATAAGTAAATAACTTCCTTATTCCTACTCTTTTTCCTTTTTCCCCTTCTGTTACTATTAAATATTGCTTTACGTTATTATATACAGATAGTATTGTAAAATTCGATAACTTTAATAAATTCGCGGAAAATTATAAGCTTTTTTATCATCTTCCGTAGGTAATTGCGCGCCTTTTGCCCGTATGGTTTTTTGGGCGGTAGTTCCGGTTAAGTCCTGAAAGCCCTGGTTGTTTTTCCATAACGTACTAGGTGCTCCGGATTTTTCTTATTGCCGCAAAAGCAATTTAATTCCGTATCGTCGTACTTGAACTTCCGGTAGTATTACGCAAAGTTGCCGTGCCCCGTTCGAATTGCCAGGAAGTAATGTAATTCTGGCTTAGTTATTACTTTTAGCTTTTCCGGGTAACGTATGTAATAATTTAGCTTCTATTCGTTATAACGTTTTAATAATTTCGTTTTGGCGTTATCTTACCAATTTTTTTAAAGGCTATTATTCGTCGCTTAGTTATTAATCTAACCCCGTAAACGGTAATCGTGCAGTTTTCGTCTATTTCGTGTAGTTTCGAGCCGGCCTTAGCCAGTTTGTTTGTTAATTCGTTTCCGGGGACGCCGTAATGCCCAGGGCACCATTTTACCCGGATATCGTATCCGAAATAGGGTCTTATTTTGCAGGTAATAATAGAGCGAGGAATGATTCAGTAGTTTGTTCGTTAAAAAGATTTGCGGACTTTTCCGTTAATTAAAGAACGATGCCTTTAATTAAAGACTTAGATGGATAGCTAAGGAGCGAAACTATTTAGAGGCTAATTACATAAAAACTGGCTTATTATATATATCCATTCTTTCCATAGTGAGTATGTCGTAGATCTATTTGATTTATGTAATCTGATCAATCCGTTAGATCACCTAGATCACCTTTGAGAGCCAAGTCTCATTAGCCGGAGTTTAGCCATTGGTGTCTTCACGCTAAGCCTCGAAAGTCGGCCCCCTTCGAGGCAAGAACCCCTGTTCTTGTAACAAGTACGTACCCTGTCTTATAGGTAAATTCGCCTGGTATGTCTATATAAACTATCTCGCTGGTAATAAGCCAATGTACGATATCCTTGTCTTTATTTCTCTCTTTAACCCCTAGTTTAAAATGTAGATATATAATATATTTCAATCACTTCTTATTGGACAGTTATTCGATAACATTAAGCTAATAACATAATCGATCGTGGCGTTCGTATATAACTCGCGATATACGTTAAGCATAAAGAACTTATTTATATCTAACCATAGTATGTCCCGTAAATAAACCGGCCGTCGCTGCTATACCGCTAGATAGCGCCTTTTTTTAACGTAAGTTATTACCCTGGGCCGCTCTTTTTTTGCTATCCAGCTCTCTACCGGTACGTATAAGTTAAATCTCGGGTGTTTTTATATTTTCGTATCGCCCTTTTGTTATGACCCAACAAGGCTTGGCTCCTCTAAGAACGGTCGGAGGACCAAAGGAACAAGATCCGACCACGGCCAGAGGTCACGTGACCAGCTCAAGGGTCTCAAGGGTCTTGGCACCTTGAGCGGTTTGAGCTGGGGCAACGCTCAAGGGGCTCAAGGGGCTCAAGGGTTTGGGCCGCTTGAGCACCTTGAGCCACAAGTAGGATATATACGCCCGTTATTTCCCATAGTCTTAGACAGCATCAGCTTGTAATACAACTTGGTTACCCAGATCGCCCTTGGTTATCTGCTATTACCAGACGTGACTAGTACCGATATCATTGCTCAGTTTCCCACAGCACTACTGCCAACATAAACCCGTACGACTAGGTTTAATAGTTGGTTAACTAGCCCAGCCGTCACACCTTTGCTTAGGGTTCTTAAACTTATACCATATCCACGCTCCGATCCCAGAAAAGCTCTAATAAGGTGATATGTAGCGCTAAGACATTACGTACGTTGCACCAGGTTACGCGCAGGTCGTGTAGCTTTGGAGATACGCCATTATTCGTACGGCTCCTATTACGCTTTTTACCTTATTCGTGTTTGGGCGTTATACGGAGTGGTTAGAGTTGGTATTCGAAATCTTGGTTTTTACGGTAAGGTATATGCGTAAGCCGCATTTTTAATTAACGCTTGTTGTCGCTGTATTCCGTGTCCTAGGGCGAGGTAAGCTATCTTCCGATATTACTATAATAGATATTTCGACATCGCTTTCCTAGTCCGTTATCCTAGATGCCGCACTAGACCTTGATTCTGAGCTGCCTATATTTAAAGGCGTATAAGTAGGTGTTACAAGAACAGGGGTTCTTGCCTGGAGGAGGCCGGCTTCTGTGGCCTGGCTCGAGGACACCAACGGCTAAACCCCGGCTAAGGAGACTCGGCTCTCTAAGGTGATCTAGGTGATTTAACGGATTGATCAGATCACGTAGATCACATAGATCCACGACACACTTACTCTTGGAAGGATGGACATATATAATGGACCAATTTCCTATGTAGATAGCCTCTGAATAGTTTTCGTTTTTTTAGCTATTATCTAAGTCTTTAATTAAAGGCATCGTTCTTTAATTAAGGAAAAAGTTCGCAAATCTCTTTAACGAACAGACCACTAAATCATTCCTCGCCTTATTATTACCTGCAAATCAAGACCCTTTTCGGATATACCTTCCCTTCTAAATATCATCCGTACGCTTGCTACTTTTAATATTAAAACGTACATCATATACATTTCCTTAATATTTAGCATTAACGCCATTAATAAACGCAAAACATTAAAGCCGTAATCTTGCAATAAAGGCGTTTTAGCTTTTACAAAACAACTTATAAGCGGAAATAACGGCCCCTAATACCTCCTAATAACCTATTGTGGTCGACGACGACGCGGCCTAGCATATTAGTTTGCTTAAGCCACCCACCCTTACGAATTTATAACGGAGGAAAAAAAAAAAGACGTCTAAAGATACGTTTACTTCTGAAACCAAGCAACCAGAAAAAACCGCTCCCCAAATTTCTTCCATAGACATAACATTCTCAACCTTAATGGCCCAGCTCGACGAAATGGAACGGCAAGTACGAATCAAAAAGCAGGTTATCTGCGACCTAGCAAAAACTCTGGATTCATTAATAGGTTCTTATAAAAGAAATTACCTAGCGGAACATAAGCGCCAAGCCAAAGGCTTAGTCGAAATATTAATAAGCCACTTAAATACGGTAATATTTTCCGTTACGGGTAAAATATTTTACGTACCAATCCGGTTAATAAATTTTTAAATTACCTTTAACGAAATATTGCGGATAATTACGGTTTCGAAACAGGTTTTATAGGCCGATATTTCAAACTTTACATTTAGCGGTAACGTTACCTTAACCCGAATTAACACTTTACGAAAAACGACGTTTTTTTCGGTACAGCAAAAAGCCAGGGACGATATCCAGATATTTATTCGCTTAAACGAAAAACGGAAAATATATAGGGAAAATCTTTTTACTTTAAAAACTACTTTATGCAAAAATTTCTACGACTTCGGACTTACCCTTACGGACATCCCACAAATCTAACTTACCAAAACTAGGTGGGCCATTAAACGGCTTCGAAACGAATCCGAGATTTGCTGATAAACCCGGATAACAAATAACGCGTCGGCAGGGTGACGAGTGCGGATATAGTGGAGCTCCCAGAGCACTGGCATACGTATGCAGTTACTAATATACCCTTTACGTTCCCATCGTATGTAACGCCAGGGGAAATCATCAAAACGTCCGACGTAATAATAAATGAAATATACGCTCAAACCAAAAAGCACCCGATTAAAGCAAAGCCCTTCAAATACGGACCAAACCCGCATACCGGACTAAACACTTAAATTATTTCATTTCGGGAATCAATTCGCCTTTTCCGCCTTTTTAATAATAACGGGCTCGTTAAGTTTATAAATAAAAAAACCCTTATCGAAATACATAACCCCGGTTATTAAAAGTACTGTATTACTAAACAATACATAAAAACGGCTTGGTACAATAACTGTAAAAATAAACTAAACGATTACCCGGATATAATCGGACCTTATACAAAGGCGCCTAGATACGTTAGCTATAATAGGCCCTTTCTAACAGGTTATGTAAGGTACGTAACGGTACCGAAAAAAAAAGGGGATAATTATTAATCTTTACGAAGAAACAGCTTTAAGCAATACGTAGGACGGGAGCGAAACGGTACAGGGATACAGCCGCCGCTACCAAAACTCAAGCCAGAACTGAAACCGAGGCTTAGGCAGACGACAAGGTATAACTAAATACGGAATCGTCAAGGCAGGACAACCAACCCGGCTCCGAGCTCGACCTAATAATAAAAACCCGAACCCCGGACGACCAAATTCCGAAAGGTAAAAAGTAAGGAAGAAATCAAGGCCTAAAAAGGACGAAGCTTAATTATACTTTATCGGAAAATACAGAAAATACAGAAAACTCGATATACGTTATCCCTAGCTTTATCCCCAACAAAGGAAATAGCGTAACGGCTAGCGATACCGAGATGACAGATGCTACCGCCAATGGGCGAAGGACCCGCAAGGCAGCGACAAGCGCCAGAGCAAATTGGAATGCCCCAGTTCCTAACGTCAAATAACAGGATACCGACGGGACTAAATAAGCGCCAGGCAAAGATAACGGCAGGGATAGCTACGATAATGTCAAAAAAAACGAAAGATCCTAGTAATATACTACAACATATAAAAGAACCTACCGGCATATATTACGATACTCGAAATCTACTAGGAAAAAGAAATAAACGTAATACAAATCCAAAAGTTATAAATCGGAAAAGAAATAATTATATAAAACCACCCAAGATATAAATCGTACGTATTTATAAACAATTAAACAAATTTGTACGACAAGCCCCGAATAATAACATATATACAAAAAAACAAACGGTTAAATACCCAGCAAAAAAAACTATTCTACTTTAAGGATATTAATTATTTAAAAATAAACGGATACTTTATATTTAACTTATACAAAAAACTACATAATAACGAAACGTTAAATTTCGTATTAAAACTACGGATATTACCGAATAACATTATTAAAAATAATTAAAACGTATGGCACCTTATTTTCGAACCCGGAGTTACCATAAGAGGCAAAGGCGTAGTTATCGTATAATAAATAATAAATAATGGATTTTCATTTATTAAAATCCCTGGCCAATTAACCTATAAGGTAGGCCACGTACTGGACCTAGTTTTTTCGGACATACCATTTGCCGAAACGACGGTATCGGCAGAAATAAAATCTGGATCGGACTACGAAACATTTTTAATTACCGTGTTAAGCAGGGGAACAAAAGCATTGAACTAGTTCCGGTACAGAGTAACAAAAGCCGATATCGAGAAATTTGTAGGGTTAATTAAGGCGGGGGCGGTTACTTTACTAAACGTAATAACGGTATAACGAATAGCAAAACTAAATAAATACGTAAACAAAATAAAAGAAATATTTAACTTAATATTAAAAGCCGTTAAAAAGCCGGCCCGGAACGGTGGTTATAAAGCCGGGTAATGGACGTACCAATATTCCGAAACTTACTAAAAGTTTAAAAAAACGGAATAATACAGTTTACTTGACGATTAAGTATTTATTAAAAAACACAGCGATTTTCTTAAAATAATCCGCAAAACAAAACGGGATTATTGGAAGAAAATAATTAATACGGTTGTAACGGATAAAAAGTTATATAACATAATTAACTAGGACAAACTTAAGCCGAAATTCAAATTACCTTTATTAAAAATAAAATAAAAAATTATAGAAAATATTTCGGAAAAAGCAAAAATATTCCGGATTAAAATTTTAAAAAGGTTTAACGATAAAAATAACCTTAATTACGACCCGTTAATAAGCTAGCGGCCTTTTAAGGTTCGATTGCTATAAAACCCGACGATAACATTCGAAAAAGTGGAAACGCATATTATAAGAATAACCAGCACCTTTTCCGGGGTAGATAGTATTACGATACGGTTACTTAAAAAATCCTGGAAATATATCAAGTATTACGTTTACGGAATATTTTAAAAATATTTAGAACTAATATATTTCCCAGGCCCATAGTATTACGCGGAAGTATTTATAATACCGAAAGTAGGCCAAAAAAACCTGTAACGAACCTGTCATACATCCACCTGGAGGTATGAGCAGTATCCGAAAAGGGTCTTGATTTGCAGGTAACAATAGGGTGAGGAATGATTCAGTGTTGTTCGTTAAAGAGATTTAAGGTACTCTTCCCTCAATCAGAGAACGGTGCAGTTGCCTCTGGTTAAGAGCTTAGATTGATAGCTAAGGAGCGAAACTATTCAGAGGCTATCTACATAGGAAACTGGTCCCTTATATATCCATCTTTCCAATAGTGAATGTGTCGTGGATCTATGTGATCTATGTGATCTAATCCAGATCACCTAGATCACCTAGATCACTCAGATCTCTGGTGGGGAGGGCCAAGCCTTGGTTTCCGAGGTTTTACCGGGTCAGACCTCCAACTCGCCAAGAAGGACCAAGTTGGTTGTGGTGAGAACCTTCTGTTCGTAACAACATATTTAGAACCGCCTATCGAAGGCGATACGTCTTAGGACAAGATTTGCTAGATAGGTTTCTGTATATAGAGTAAAACTACCTAGCCTAGTACGCCTAATATACCCTAAGGGAGGCTCTGGGATAGCCGCGTTGCGGCAATCCCCCCGGCGTTAAATATTACAACAACAACAACAACAACCCCATTTCGGATACTGCTCATACCTCCAGGTGGATGTATGACAGATTCGTTACATAACAACCCTATTTCGGATACTGCTCATACATCCAGGTGGATGTATGACAGGTTCGTTACAGTTATTACTTATTTGCCATAGTAACGATATTGATAATAATAATACATTAAACGAAAATTAACTATGCATTTACTAGTTATATTAAATTACTAATGCGCCTTATTATATCAGTCAAAGCAGTATAACAGTTTTTATGCAAAACATATTAGATAATTTATTTACTAGTAATGAATACAGATTTCTTAGTTTAAAGTTGACGGAAAGCTCCAGAGAACGGTGCGGTTTACCTCAGCTAGCTCAGGCCTCGCTGGCTCGTTTTCCAAATGTACTGCTGTATTACGCTAAAAATTAACCAATCAAATGCCGTATCCCCGTAACGAGCCAGCGAGGCCTGAGAGTTAGTTGTGCGAGACAGGGGTCCGTTTTGGGCGTTCCCACTAAAATTATCAACTTTCCTTTTATTTCTTTTTTGAATTCAAAGATTTAAATAAAAAGAAATTGTTGCGCAACCAAATTAAGCCCGTTAAGTATGTAACTTTATATACGTGTTGAATATATATGTAGATAAGTATGTTTTCGAAGGTGCCGATCGCCGGAAGAAGGAAACTTTTAAGGAGGACTGGATACGAATCAAGTATACGGGAAGGAAAATGTGGGCGTATTACAGTAGGAGGACGATTTACATCAACGATATTGAAATTAAGTAATGGATATTCGGGGGATATGTATAACGTTACTTGTACAACATAATTAGTTTTACAAATTCGCTAAGTAGCTTTTTTTATTATGTTGTTTTATCGAGATATCGAATTGAGTTATTTTCCTTTGGATAATAGGCCCAATATGCTAAAGTACAAGGCGCGGAAGCCAATTAGCCCTAAAGCCAACTGTAGCCCCTTAGAGGCCCACTAAAGCTTTTTCAGAAAATTATTAAAGTTAACAACGCCTTGTCGCCTTTTAACGAACAGGTGGTTGACACAAAAATTCGCGCGCTTTTAAATAATTATTTAACGATTTCTCGAATAATAATATATTAGTTTTAACAGGTAGGTATATATAAAAAGCTTCAGGCTGTTTTCAATTATTCCTTTTACCTTATTATTATTTTTTCCGGTTTTTAATAAGTTATGTCTTCGTATAAAAATCGTTTATAAGGTCTTAGGATCATTTGGGACACCGTGAATTTTTATGTCAAGCACCCGGCAAAGGGGGAATAACGTAGGACGTAACCCTTACGAGCTAGCGTTTAATCCCCGGATGGAGGTATTTTATTTACGAAGCGGTAGAATTAAAACCCGAAACTAACCTTTTTCTAACCCGCTTTTATCGCGAAAAATTCAATCGCTATAAAACATCATGGAGCCAGCCGAACAGTCAGACGATAACGTGCAATACTACTATTACGTTCCCTTAAGGTGCCGGTTTTGCCGGTTCCCCTTTATGCAAGGCGCAATAATTATTGCAGGTAAACGGGCTTATCAGGGAGCCAGAAAAGCTGATGTTAAAAGAAATAGGCATTGACGGTCGCCTGTCCTCAAGATTCTTTTACGACTCCGTCAACCATTGAAACGAAAGTTTACGATTAAGTTTCCGCGCTTATTCGATTTCTTGTTATCATTACGATGGACAAGCTCCCGGTTACCATGCCGAATGCCTCAATCTCGAACTCGGCGGTCGCCTAAAGCGCCGTTACAGCAACGCGGACCTCCGAAACGTCGGGCAACTGCGAAACATGGAAGTTGGCGCAGCGGAACCGATACGGTACTTACCGTGATACAGCCATGGCGTAAACGCGCGTAATCGTAACATATTACTGGAGCTTATGGCAAAATTAAAAAGCGGTACCGAGGCGCGAACGCCGCGTTATGGCAGCGGCACGTACCGGAAGGATAGGCGTATCAGTGCTGGTAATTGCGGCGCATGCGCCGGACGAAGCGCGGCACCACTCCGCGTACGGCGGGCTACCGGGAAAGGGGAAAGCGGTTGTTTTTTTCTTTTGCGGCCGCCGGTACCTTTACGAATTTTCTGCGAAACGCGTCAGTATCGGTACCAACGCGGTATCGGGAGGACCTTACCAAGGGACCGTCGTTATACCCGCGGCGGCTACGCCCGCAAGCTTTACCGGGAAATAAGAGTATTTTTACCTGTTTTTACCTGTTCTTACTTATCGTCATGGCAGTCGGGTTATATGTTTAAGGAATGCTACAATAAAAAAGCTGGTTACCGAGCCATTGCACGCGCTGCAATAAAATGGCGAATCCGGCGTCGACCATCCGCAACGGGCTGGTTATACTCGTAAGCCGAGAAACTCCCTGCCTTAACGTGGATGCGCCAGAAGGATTTCGAATTCCTGTACCCCTTTCCGGTATCCTTACCGGCGGCTTCGCGGTCGAGCACTCGAACTGGATTATCTTTTATACGCCTTAGATACGCGAGTGTACCGATTACGAATACGACAAGGGATACATAATAAGCGAAAGCAAGGAACTGACGCTGTACTGGGACTTGAAAAGGAGCTTCTTAACCGGCGTACAGCGTAACGTATGCGAGGGCTACCGCGCGGAAACGAAATAAAAGACGGGAACGTGCCGGGACGGAATGCAGGATAAGCACGTGCCGAAAAATACGGGCATAAGCAGAACGAGATGGGGATACGTAACGCTAGCTTACCCGATAACGCATTTTCGACGTAAGCGCAACTATGTGTAAGTACGTATTTACGATTTACGTGGTATGCCAGAGGAAAAGCGGGCATAAGCTGACGGTATGCAACGCGCCCAAGGATACGGGCTTTTGCGAGGGGACGCAGACCGGGCCGGGTATCGGCTTCGGCAAGTGGCTGATACGGCACAAGATGGAGATAATGAAAAAGATCTGCACGTCCTGCCTCGGGACGATCGACAAGGAGATCACGGAATGCGCGATCAAGTACGGGAAGACCGTCGCCACCGAAAAGCTGACTAAGGAACCGACCGAAGAATAAAGACAGTTTACGGGTTAGCTGTACGAGTCCGAAAACGTGGCCTAAGTTATAAGTACGTATTACGATATGGAAAAGGCAGCTAGTTCGATAACGACCTGCCTGGACCCGAATAACGCCTGATTTAAACCACGTACATCCATACGATTAGTATTACGATTATCAGCGAAACGACCAACATGTCCAGCCTTAAACCCCCGTCCCCGGCTAACGCCGGAAGCTTAAATAACGACGCAAGCAGGTTTAAAAACATAACCGACGCCATAGCCAAGTCCACGCTTAAGGGCGACCAGAGCAAGTACGACGGGTCGATGCCTTAAAGGAAGCCGCCCGCGCCAGCCTAAAGATGTTTAAGGGGAAATAAAAGACCGAGGTCGAAGATATAACCCCGACTAAGCCCCCGTCTTTATTCAGGTTTAAGTTCCAGAGGAAAAAGGATGGACCCAAGCCGGGCCCGACCGTATCCGAATACATGCCGAACAGCGCCCACCCAAAAGGGCTTTCCGACAGCCAGCATGTTAATCGGCGGCGTGCTGCAGGAGGGACCTCGTAACGCCCCCTTCCCGGGGCGCCCGGTAACGTTGCCGGCGGCAGGAATATCGGTTCGGGGGCGAACGAGCCCAAATGGATGCAGGAAGAGCTGGCTAATATCGCGGCCAGGTGCAACACCAGGGTCGAGGTTGTACGCGTGACCGATACGAGGCGCAGCAACCCGGACGTTAACAAGGAGTTCGCTAGGATCGCGGATAATGGCATTATTATGGCCACGATAAATTCCGTGTTCCTTAGGTTTAACCTGTTCAAAATCGTTATCGGCATAGGCAACCCGCGCGCGGATAAGAGGCTGCAAAAAGGGAAATGTTACGCCAATATCGTATGCGTGAGTAAAAGTCGGGATTGGGTTTTTAACCAGTAAACGATTATGGGTGCTATGGAGCCCGTTAACGAGGTAATCCTAAACAGGCCCCCGCGTATAATTAACGCAAAGCCTGAGCGTAAGATTAGCAAGCACTTCGCGAGGTTTGGTTTCCCCAAGGCCAACATTGGGCCTATTTTCGAGATAGCAAATACGGTCGTACCCGGCGGTTCTGGAAAATATGTCGAATACGCCCGGGTATTACTGGATCGAGGCATTTTAGGGCGTGTATACCAACTTGGGGACGTTCATGTACTTCGACAAGAACCGGACCCCGCCGCTAGACTTTCTATTTCCCTCGGTTATGCGCATGTTGGGCCGTTCGTTTTCTAAAGGCATCGTTACGATCGCCATCTCTGTTACTTACGATACGAAGGTCGTAAGCGCGAAAACCGTCCCTAACAACGCCCGCGGGCTCGGGTTTAACATCAAATGTAACAACTTCGTCCACTTTTCGAAAGTCGACTGGTACGGGCCTTTGCAGTTAGCCCTAACCAAGCCTGCGGTTGCGCAGTCGCTCCTAGCCAGACGGGGAAAGCCTTCGGAGGCACGAACCCGTTCGGGGCTAAGGTCAGCGAACCCGGCTCGAACTAACCTACCAGCATAGGCGCGAATGCGTACCTGTAGACGGACAAGCGCAAGCTGGCATTCGAAATAATCCGGCGCCCTCTTTCGCGACGAGCCTCGAGGTAACGCGTAACCTCCCGTGCCAATCGAAAAACCGGATGCGTCTGGATATGTACTGGGTCCCGGTACGCATAAGGTTATCCATGTCCCTTTTCAGGAATATCCGCTCGTTTTCGACCCGATTACATACCAGGGCGATGTTCGCGATGGCGTACCTTGCGCTTTTTAAGTACATCTGCGTGGGCATTAGCTCGTACGAGAACACCCATGATTATCTCCAACGACACCAAAAGGGTCAGGTGCTCGCCCATGTTCGCCGAGTGGATAGGGGTATCATCGCGATCTACAAGAATGTCGATGGGCCCTGACTATGAAGAACGTCTTCAAACCGTTCAGGGGCTCGGCGGACCATGTACGCTACGCCAGGACCGTAAATCCAGCCATATTAAACGTAAAGATTAACGCCAGGTCCCCTATCGATAACTTTATTATGCCTTCGGAAATCGCCTTGCACGAGTTTGTCGGCGTCGTACATAACCCTACACGTAAGTTTCGAGTGATATAGTTACGAGGCCTCGATTATTACCTTAACGATAAAAATGGCCCAATTGCAAGCTTAATAAGATAACTAATTAACTACGAACCAGCCCAGCTTTTCTACGGCTTCTTAAATACCATCAAGTCCGACAAGATATCCAATTTCGACTTAAACGCCATTTTTGGGAACATAAGCGTAACGGAGACCTTACGACGAAAACCAACGAACTTACAGGAAAAATCCCCATGGAAATGTCGCAGATATCCTTCAACCCTTTCGAAACCGGCCAGCAAAAAATCTACCCGCCGACGCTCCCAGTCCTGAACGGGGAAAGAAATCCGTCGAGAAGATAATCCTCGAGGATATCGAAAAAGCGGTAATGGGGACCACGCTAATAAAAATCCCCCAACGCGGCATCAGGAAGCACTTCTCGCTCATCACCGAAGCGAAAATACCGGCTGAAGGCAAGGAGGTCCCTTGGCCACTATCGTCTCCGGGTTCATGCACGTGGTCACCTCCCAGGACGCGCGTATCGACCAGAAGGGGTTATTCCACACGCTCTTCGGGATCCCGGAGTCGGTTACGGAGGAGTACCGGAGCATGGGGAACCGGCTGCTGGACTTGATCGACGACGAGGCCAAGTCCGCCGCCTTCGCACACGAACTGGCGGGCTAGTTCGGGCACCAACGAAATCGGGCATATTAGCACGAACATAATTACGTAAAAGCGGCCGAAAGGTTACGTTCCAGTTTTTGCATAAAAACTTGCTTTACCACAAGTTATCGGCGGGACGAAGTTCCTAATTTGCTGATATATATTTATACGTACGCGTTATAGTACGTGGTGATATGGGCAGCGTTATTTAAGGCAAGTACCGAGTACGAATACGCCTTAAAGCCCGTCGGCTATGTTAAACGGTTAAGGTGCTCTTTTCGGAGCGTATCTTACTGTAACAACCGTGCTCGCGTTCGCTATTGGACCTAACCGAATACGTGATTCTCGACGAGGTCGATGTCGTAGTAAATAATGACGCTGGGGGGAACGCATGTAAACGGGTATGCCCGTACGGAACGTTATCACCTAAAACTCGGATGCGGAGTTCGTTGTGTATCCCGGGAAGGAGCATTTAACGAACCCCGGCATAATCGTTAGCTTCCTTCTGTACAAACCTACGGCGGGGATCTGGGGCCTCGACCTTCAAGCGTAACCTCCCGTCTTTCTAGCAGATAAGGACGAAAACGAAGGGATTTATATGTAAAAACGGATAGATATTATATATGTTCGTAAATAACCGTATTATTTTTATTATTAATTAAGGGATGAATAATAAAAACATATAAAAAAAGTATAGAAGGTTACGTAGCCTTTTTGCCACCTTAAATAGGGGTAGATCCACTTTCTGCAGGGAACCTCCAGATTCCTAAATTGCTTAATTTATAAGAATATGTTAAGTAATTTTATTATTGGCATTATCGTCGACCACAAACTTTAAATCTGCAAATTTAAAATAGGGTAAGTATATTTGATGCTTGATTAATTGGAATTCTTTCGATTATCTAAATTGAGTTAAAGTTGGGAGTTAAGTTTAAGAACATTAAAAAATTTCAAGGTCTCTTTTTTATTTAACCGGAAAATGGAGCTATAACCGGATTAATTATAAAGTACCCAAAAATAACGTATTTAGCCTACGTTACTAAAATGAAGGTAATTAAGGTATACTAGGTTTCTATACGCCTACATATATAGCCAAAAATTGGACTGCGTCCAAAGTTATGTATATAATAAAACGTTTAATCGGGCCAGGTTAAACGTTAAATCTTATTTAAAGTAAACTAGACCTTGCTTTTTTAAAAGCTATAAATTTAAAACAAGTTAAAAATTTAAATAGAAATAATTACGAAATGTATGCTTTATTCCGGTTTCGTTTGTATTAGGAATAATTTACGGTTAAAAGGAATAATCCGACGTAATAACATAACAATATAGGCCGGCGCCTAAATCACGGCGCCGAATAAATCGGGCCAGATTTTTAATTATAAACGCGGAAATAAAACTGGGTTATCCGGTATTACGGACCCGGATATTTAACGGATTATAAAATACTTATGTTAAGTTTTTAATAATTAAAAAAGTCCATTTAACCCGTTACCTATTTCGATTATAGTTTTATTAATTATACGTTTAATTACGTTAAAGCCTTATTTATTAAACGGATTCCGATTTACCCTTTTATATAAGATCCGAAAGGCATTTTTTAAATACGATATTGTAACTTTTTTGTTTGCGTTTTGGCAGATATCGAACAAAGATTTAACATGGAAATAACGCCGATAATATATGTATAAATTTGGCAAAGTTTATTTTGCGGTCCGGAATATTTATAATTAATAAGGGCTTTAGCGCTTTGCCGAAAAGCAACTCCGGTTAACCTACCTGTTCCGTATTTTTTACGGTACCGCCGAATTCCGTAATTATACGCGTTTACTGGATATTAACGGCTTTAATAAAGGAAAACGAAGTAATTTAATTAACTTACCTCCAAATATATGACGATTTTATTTTTAAAAGCGTCCGAGTTAACATAATAGGGCGTAAAAATTATCGTTGGCTATTGCTGGCATCCGTAACCCAAACGGCTGGTAAAAATCTTAATTACTTAACGCCGTAGCCTATTTACGCCAAATTTACCTACGACTAATCCTATTATTTATAGTTAATAAATAAATAGGCCGAAAATATTATTATATAGGATGGCCTAAACCCGGGCATTTAATGCTTATTTCCGGACGGGGTCTAGCTTTATTCGTTATTATAAATACCGAAGAAAACCGGGTAAGGGCGTTTAGGAGTTCCGATAGCCCTATTTATTCCGCCGTGATAAATCCGGTAACTTTTTATTATGGTGCCGGTAATATTTAATTATACCGTCCGCATTTTTTTGGCATTATCTTCCGGGCGTTTTCGCGTATATATCCGATATAGTTAAAATAAAGTTACCCGGCTACTTATATAATTTCTTTTACGTTATATATTTTATTTATAACATTAAAGCTATACCGATTTTCGAAGTTTTTTTCCGTTACATTTTATATCATTATTATTTTATGTTATAATATTTTAATTTGGTTCCGTTTAACGTTTTACGGTAAAAAAAAAAATCAAGTATTTGGTTATTTTATTAATTACTGTTTGATAGTCGATTTTTTTTTGGAAAAGCCGGTAGATAATTGTTTTTACGAGCTTAACTAATAAGTACCCGTTTATTGTCGGACGATGGAAAATGCCTTAAAAACTTTACGTTTTTATTATCGCTTTTAAAATTTTAGGTTAAGGTAACGTAATACGAATTGGCGGAAGGTAAGTTATTTTACGTCTTAACGTATATGTTTTCATTTTATTTTAATTTAATTTAATAATTTATAAAACTTGGGGAAACCGGAAAATAACAAAGGCTTTTTTTAAAAGGGGCAGTTTTAGGTTAGATAATTACCCGGTTTAGAAAGTTCGCTTACGGTATTATAAAGCTTTTTGTATATTGTCCGAAAAGGTTATTAAATGGAAGTGTAATTAATGCCGTAAATTGGGAATAAAAAAGAAACGTATAATTAGGAAATAAAAAAGCCGTATTTGTTTTTTGGGGCCGGTATAAAGGTAAAAACCAAGTATTTGGACCGAAGGTTTATTATTATATATTAAAAATGTTAGGTATAGATATTTTTAAAGGGATATACTTAATTTAATAAGTAGGTTATTTTGTTATTTTTTTTTATATAATATGGGAGCCGTATAAAAAAGTAAAGCAGGTTATGCCGTATTGGTTTGCGGTAAATATAAAGTCGTAAAGTATAATTTCTATAATACTGGTAATTTAGATATATTAAGTTATAAAATACGATAGAGAAATTATTTTATTTTAAATAAGCATATTATTTAGGTTTATTTTATACCTTGCAATTCGTCGTCGCTGTCGTCGTCAAATATTTCTTGTAATTCGTCGTTATATGACACTGCCGTCGTACCGTCCACTGGCGCAGGGGGTCCTTTATTTGTTATGCCGGTATTATGTGTTCGGGTCGTTTGACTTTTATCGAACAGATTGTCCCGGATAGACTTGCAAGACTACGTTTGCCTCGGAGTATCCGAAGGAATACCTGTCCCTTCGGAAGCGGCGTCAGCCTGATCACCCGCGACTATATCCGTACCGCCGTAGGCACCCGCTATCTGAAGCCCTTCGGGGATAGTTTGAAATAACCTTCCTGTTCTCCTAAAGGCCAATTTTCCTCCGCCCGTTTCTTTGGTAAGAACATTCATCTGTATGCCGGGAGGGACTTAAATAGATCTCGTAACTTCCTGGCGCCTGAATCCACCGGAATTTACGTTTTCTGTATTGGGAATCTCCTGTTGTTGGTTATTACGCATAGCGGCGAGGCTGTTCTTTATAAACCTTGCTCGTTTAAAGTTTCTGGCGGGTTAAGGCCGAATATCCACCCGAAAATCGTATTGAGACTCGGGCTTGCCTTTAAAATCTTCAAACCGCCGTTTTCCGAATATGGGATTAAAGGTAAGATTATTCTTTCCTTAAGGATTATATAAACGGGTTCTAGGGACTTAAACCGACCGCCTAACTTTGCGGCTGGGTATATTCGGAAGGGATGTACGAGGGTGGTTTTTAGGGCCTGGGTTCTATGTTTCGGATGCTTTTTTCGTAACCGATCTCGGCTTAGGGGCCGGAATCTGTATGTCTGGCTTCGGCAGCAATAGTACCTTAGCTTTTGGGGTCGGCCGTTAACCATAACGGCGCTTCTGGTGTTACCAAGGTATCGGGATATCCATAAGGAATATTTTACGTATTAGCTTAGTTTCGAAACGAGCAGATTTCGAAGGATTTTTTTCTTGCGGCGATTTTTTCGTAACGCGTTCTTTAAGGATATTATTTGTTGGTTTTTTTTAAAAATGTAAGTTCTAACTAATTTTGGGCTGGAGTAACGTATTAAAATTGACGGTTGCGGTATTTAATATAGCAAAATTACGAAATTTAAAACGATTTTTTAAAATATAAATAAATTTATTACTTATTTCGGTATTTTTATGTTTTTGGATATCGAACGTGCTAAAAAATATACGAACAAAGTTGTTTTGAACGAAACGAAGTAAAAACGTAGTTATTATTTTAAATCCCGCATATAAAATAGGTAGGAATAAAACTTGCTAAAGTTTTTTAAAAACGGCGGTGGGGGGTTTTTTATTATGCCAGTTTAGTATTATATTCGGGTGGGAATAAGGAGCTGCTATATCTTAATAGATATATATTACCGGAATATCCTGGTTTAACTTCGTATTTTAAAATCCTAAAGTTTTCGCTGTTTATTTAAAGCGTTTTAAGTAGGTGCCGTCGAGAAACGTAACTAATTTTTCGCCTTATCTGCCCTATAAAAGCAATTTGGTACAAAATCGCGGAAAGTTACGTAAAG
This sequence comes from Monosporascus sp. 5C6A, assembly GCA_004155035.1. Lineage (NCBI taxonomy): Eukaryota > Fungi > Ascomycota > Sordariomycetes > Xylariales > Monosporascus > Monosporascus sp. 5C6A. The sequence continues at coordinate 31,966 of QJOB01000221.1, forward strand.
TAAAAAGGAATAGTTTAATATAAGCAAGCTCGGGCGTTAGCGGACGGCTCAAAGTTCGGTACTTCTCCGCCCTGGTGCAAACCATAGACCTCTCGGGAGGTTTCCAATCGTTACGCAGATTTTTAAACATGGTCGGCCGTTTCTCGTTGCGTCGGCGTAGTTTTTTAGCGTCGACGTATTCGACGTGTTCCTGTAAAATCTTGGCATCGATAAAAAAAAATTATATTTTCGTAAAATATTTCGATATTGGGAATAATAACTTATTAAAAAAAATATTTTTTAAAATACGGTTACGGGTATCGTTATCGGAAATAAGGATAAATATTTGGCGGCGTTTTATCGCATTTAAAATAAGCTTTCGGTTATCCGTATTGGTTAATAGGGCCTTATATTAAAGAAAGCGTATAGTGTTGACGTCGAGTAAGCCCTTAGCTTTTTTAATTTGCTTAAAAATTTTGTTTAACGCAATACGAATATAACGAAAATAACGGACGATCGGTTTATCGCAATGTAATGTTAGATGTTTATATATATTACCCAATTATAACCCGTCTTAAATTCCAGTATAAATGTTATGACCCAACAAGGCTTGGCTTCTCCAAGAACGATCGGAGGATCAGGAATCAAGATCCGATGGCGACTCCAGGTCACGTGACCGGCTTAAAGGGCTCAAAGGTCTTGGCACCTTGAGCGCCTTGAGCTGTGTGGCAGCGCTTAAGGAGCTTAACGGGCTCAAAGGTTTGAGCACCTTGAGCGCCTTGAGCCAAGAGTAGGATATATACGTTCATTATTTCCCATAGTCTGAGATAGCACCAGCTTGTAATACAACTTGGTTACCCAGATCACCCTTGGTTATTTGATATTACCAGACGTGACTAGTATCCCCGTTATTACTCAGTTTCCCACAGTACCACTGCCAACATAAACCCGCACGACTAGGTTTAATAGTTGGTTAACTAGCCCAGCCGTCACAATAAAGAAAAAATTCGTTTAAAGTAACGACGATAAAATTTCGTAATATAAAAGTTAATAGGTTTTTTTTTTTACAATTAAATAACCGAAAAATCCATTTTTAAACCTGATGGGGCTTATTATTCCGTATATACTATTTAACCTTTCGATATATCGCACCGTCCGAATAAGAAGTTTTATAAGAAAAATCCTTAGTTTTGTCCTAAAAAAAAGTATTAGCCCCAATACCTGATATGCCGGTATCTTTACAAAACAACTTTACCATCTACCAAGCCTTCTTGCCAAAAGCTAATTTTGCTGCAAAAGCTCTCTGCCGGCCCTGCAAACATAGAAGTTTATAGTTCCCGTTTACTAAAAGGAAGTTTCCTAACGCCGCCTTCCGCATAAGCTTTTCTTGCGATAACTTTAGAGACCTAAGGATGCTTTCCAGTGCTTCGACAATAACGGCTCCATGTATTTGATGCTTGGGCCTCGAAGGTCTACATTAACCTTTCTAGAAGACGCAAACTAACTTCCGAATTCTGTTCGCATCTATTCGTAAAAGCTATTCGAGCTAAAAAAACGTTATAAAATTTTCGCGTTAAAGCCTAGAGGCGCGCTAAAACTTAGCAACAAAAAAGGTATTATCATAATGCCGATATAATTGCGATTTATTGCGAATTATATAAATAAAAGCTATATCGTATTAATTTTCAAAACAATTAATTCTAAATTATTAAAAATATAGCAGCGTATGTTAGATTACGGGTTCGACAAGTTATTTTTTATTTGACGTTTTTAAATAATCGCCTAAGCAGCAAAGTTTGCTGGTTATTTATTTAAAAATTCCAACCCATACCCGCTCGGCGCGCGTATAAGATCCCGTTCCTTCCCCTCCCCCCTAATACCTAACCTTTAAACCCCCCTAAACTACCCCTTTATCATGGCCCCCAAGTCCACGTTTACGTCCACCTGGCTTACGTTAAGGTCTGGCGCCCCAGGTCTTGGCGGTCCTTTTCTCCACGAAACTTTCGCGCCGTTACGATACCTTAACCAACTAGCAGACGACCAGCTACAAATTATCATCGCAATTGGAAATTGCCAAAAGATTAAATTTTTAAAAAGTTATCTAACGGTCGGCCCCGATCATAACGTATCAAGCGATGTTAGGTTTGCCCTTATGCCATTTGCGTCCGCGTGCCTTATCGCGGATTATGGGCTTTATATATAGCCCCAACCCCCAAAAGTAAAAAGCGGCCTTTAACCCGGTAATTCTGCCCTTTACGAAATAAAAAACTTAACAGAAAATACCACGCAGACTGCCTACGGCGTATACCGCCAGGTCCTGTCGCTTTTTACTACTATAATCCTTATTTTCGTTTCTAACTTTAAAGGACTTACGGGCGCCTTGGATTTTCTCGATTTTTGGGCAAGAGGGTTAATATTTTAACCGCTCCCCAATAGGCCGACTGTTATCCTAGTCGGCGACAAACTTCACACCCTGCCGGCGGCCATAAAGCTTTGCCTACGTATCTCAACAAGCTTATTAAGATACCTCCAGGTAGCAGAACTTACGAAGCCATATATCCGTTAAGATACGGATAAAATCGTACGCCAATACTTTCAAATCCAAGTCCTTTCCGGGTTTTTATCCCTTACCTATTTCCGCAATGCGCTTTTAAATGCCTTGTAACAAGTTACGCTAAAAAGGCAGCGATTACGAATAGACTTCTATACCCGGCATGCAAAGCCTTTTTTCTATACCGTATTAATTCACTTTACGGAACGGGCCACCGTCCCTTTTAATATTTACCAAGCGGCAAGAATAAGTAACCCAATCCCGACGGGTCTTTATAATCCCCTTATCCGTTTCCTGCAGTATACCGCCGTTGCAGGAATCCGTGATGCTTCGTTTATAGCTCCCGTAGCAGCGTCAGCCTTGCTTGTCGACGCGTACCCGCCCGATTTACATAATAAACCCGTTTCGTCTACCGTATATTAATTTTTTTATTTACCTTATTCCTTTATAGCTTTCCTTTCGGAGCTTTTATTTGCAAAGTATTATCAAACTTAATTCGTTTTGGTAAAAAAGGCTTTAAAGGTTTTTGATTTATGTTATTTAGTTAAAAAAAGTTCTATTTAAAAGGCGAGTTGTTCCCTTAGCGGATTAACCCAATTTGCCGAAAAATATCGCGCGTTCCTAAAAGCCGTTTCTTTAAGGGCGGTAAGGTGTTTTACAGCCTGTACGTTCTGCTTTATCCGGCCCCCGGAATACATGTTCGACTGCCAGTACCGGCTATATAGCTTTTATGCAATTGCGAGCGGGAGAAAGACGGATCCGTAAAGGTTTAAGGTATCCGAATATCCTTTATGCTGGAGTTACAGCGATACGGTCTTAAATATCCGGCCGCCTACTGCTGGTATAAAAATTTTAAGCCTTAATTGGTTACGTTAGGATAATATTTGGAATTTCTTAACGGCCATGCGGAAAATAATCTATATTATTTCGATATTTTTTGGGAATATTTTGATATGATTGTTGCTGTTAATTCCGGTTTGTAATTTATAAGTACATTTTCGATGATATAACTAACGTTTTTTATAGGAATCTTTTTTGTGCTAATATTTTTTATGGAGGACTGGGCGTTATCGGACTGTAAATATTACCTTACCTGGATGAAACGTTCTAAATTTATGAAGAAAAACGAAGTTAGTTTTGGGAAGGGCCTTACGTAAGATATAAATGTAATTCAGTATTCGAACTACGTTTATATTATCTTACGAAGTAAAAACAGCGTTTTCTTTAGCTTTATACCGAGCGCCTTTATGTAATATCTGTAAGTCTTTTTATACCTAGTTTAACATGTTATTAATAAACAGCTAGGAAAGGGCATTATAAAGGCTTGTTATTAAATAAGCAGCTTGATATCCTTATATATTATAACGGGGAAAGACTGGGATAAAGAAAGCCTTAGGCCTAAGTATATGAAGTTTATTGCCTGTTTATTTTATATAAAGCTGGAAGCTGTGCCGTCTTTTTACACCTCGCTAAAAAAGTGCCGTCTCGAGGTATGCTGTCGTATACCTCCTGGTCCTGCCTTAATAAACTTTCTGGTTAGGCTTCGTCGGGACCGCGTTAATTTTCTGTACCGCAGCGACGAGGTGCAATATACCAAAATCTAATTATGTACCCCCGGAATTCTGGATTGATGTAAAGCGTCCCAGCTTTTTTATCGGAAGATCCAAATTTAGGTTTAATCAGCTTCGTTGTTGCTAGACGTTAGGATTGAGGGGCGCGAAAGGGGCCAGTAGAACATAAGTAACTGTTTTTATGAGCTTAGGAGGCTTATTCGTAACCAGGGTTTATATACTTATGTTACGAACCTCTTGGAGGCAGCTCCAAGAGAGGACCCCACTGCCGGGACTAGGGCCCGTTCTGGGTCACGTGACTCAGTGTGATCTACTCGGTTGACTAGATCACTTAACACCATGATCTATGTGATCTGTCCGATTACATAGATCACCTAACACCATGATGGGATTAGAAGGAGTATATATAATGGACCAGTTTTCTTCGTAGATAGCCTTTAAATAATTTCGTTCCTTAACTATTAATTTAAGTTTTTAATTAAAGGTATCGTTTTTTTGATTAAGGGAAAAGTCCGCAAATTTCTTTAACGAATAGATTACTGAATTATTTCTCGCTTTATTGTTACCTGCAAATCAAGACCTTATTTCGGATATAAGTCGTATTCTGTGTGTCAAGGGACATCATCGGGTATGGTGTCGCCAGCGGATTAATCATTCGCTTCTCACTCGCACTGAGGCTATCGCGATGGAACCGATTTAGGGACTTGCCATGGATGGAGTTCGGTATTAGAACCTGGAGGTTAGGAGGAAACGGGTCGCATTCGGTGTGTCAAGGGACATCGTCGGATAGGGTGTCGCCGGCGGGTAGGATAGATTTCCGGAGGAGGTCGAATCGTGGCTGGAGAGGACGGATGCGCATGTCGGTGGATCGAGAGATTGGATTGCAATTGGGATCTGCTTAAGGTGCAAACCTTCTTATTGCGTGGCGCTGCTCTGGGCGGTGGCGAGCCGGCAGACCAGATGTCCGCTAGGGGGCTGTCCACCCCCTGACTACAGGATCCCCATTAGTGCTAGGGCGGGCGAGGGTGTCTGTTAACATGCGTGCACGCGTACGTATGCACCGAGGCCTGGGATTGCAGACTGATAGGAATAAGGAGGCCTAGGGCAACGCATCTGGGTATGCCTAGATAATACCGCGGCGATCTGGGGTCTACGTGCCAACGCGGCGCCGTCGTCGCAATGGGCCTACCTTAAATTTTACGCAGCCATGGAAACGCGCGATATCCGGGTAAAATGGTGCCCTGGGCATTGCGGGGTTTCCGGAAACGAACTAGCAGACGAACTGGCTAAGGCCGGCTCGAAACTACACGAAGTGGACGAAAACTGTACGATTACTATTTACGGGGTTAAATCGATAATTAAGTAACGAATGGCAGCTTTTAGAAAGAAATGGTAAGATAACGCCAAAACGAAACTATCAAAACGTTACAACGAATGGAAGTTAGATTATTATATACGTTACCCGGAAAAGCTAAAAGTAATAACTAGATTAGAGCTATATTATTTTCTGGTAATTCGAACGGGGCACGGCGACTTTGCATGGTACTACCGGAAGCTTAAACACGACGATGCGAAATTAAACTGTTCTTGCGGCAGTAAGAAAGATCCGGAATACTTAATATACTGTGGAAAAACAACCAGGGCGTTCAGGATTTGGCCGGAATTACCGCCCAAAAGACCATATGGGTAAAAGGCGCGTAACTACCTACGAAAGATAATAAGGAAGCCTGCGGTCTTCCGCGAGTTCATCAAGGCTACCGAATTCTATAGTACCATCTGCATACGATAACGCAGGGCAGCATCTAACGGCGGGGGAAAGGGGAAAGGGGGAAAGGGGAAGGGGCAGGAACAGGGGAGCTATTTTCTTATATTACTACTAATACCGTGCTTAGGCACGAGAACTAAGGGCCCAACCGGGCCTTATTACTACGGTTTCGGTTCGAAACCTGGAACACTAGCCGGAAGGTTAGGGGTAAAATCACTTTCAACCAGCATAATGACACTGCCTTCCGATGGGCCGCGAGGGAGACACATTTAGAACCGCCTGTCGAAGACGACACGTCCTAGGACAAAATTTGTTAGATGGGTTTCTGTATATAGAGTAAAATTACCTAGCCTAGCACGCCCAATATGCCCTAAGGGAGGCTTTGGGATAGCCGCGTTGCGGCAGTCCCCCCGGCGTTAAATACTACAACAACAACAACAACCCCATTTCGGATACTGCTCATACCTCTAGGTGGATGTATAACAGGTTCATTATAGGTAGATCCCGGGATTGGGGGTTGGAAACTTTCCGATTTTTATCCTTTTAACTTACATTGTCGGGGTTAAGCCTTTAAAGGGCTTTAATTTGCTTTTTTATCCATTTTACTTAAGAATTCTCTTCGAAAACCTAAAAAAATCGTAATTTTCCGGGTTAGATCTTTAAAAGATAGCTCTTTATTTGCATTTTTTTCGGGCTGTAGCTTTTGTTTTAACGTTACAATTTTCTTTTCTTAAATGGATTAATCGAACTTCGTCTGCTAGACGGTAATTTCCTTCTTTTTTAGATAGCTCCGTTTCTGTCGCCCGTAGTTCGGCCTCGGCGGCTTCCATTCCCGGATTCGCCTTTCCATTTTGAACATCATGTCGTTTTCTAGCAGTTATGTAAAAAGCGATAGGGAGAATTCCAAGGATCCCCATCCCCTGTGTTGCGAATACCAGGTTCTCGTAATTCTCTGGTTGGAGAGCTTGGCCGTAGGGCCTATTGTAACGAACCTGTCATACATCCACCTGGAGGTATGAGCAGTATCCGAAAAGGGTCTTGATTTGCAGGGTAACAATAGTGCGAGGAATAATTTAGTGGGTTTGTTCGTTAAAGAGATTTGCGGACTCTTCCTATAGGAAAGAACTGATTCTCTGGCTATAGGCTTAGATTGATAGCTAAGGAAGAAAGATTAAAAGGGTGACTATTTACATAGGAGATTCCAATCCTTATATATCCATCTGTCAGACCCAGCTGAAAGCTAGGTCAGTTAGGTGAGCCTGTCAGCTGACCTTCCAAAGATCACTTGACGCCTTTCTGGTTCAGCTCTCTCTCAGCCGCAGCAGTTTTACGTGTATTTAAGGAGGGTTCACCACCCTCACCTTCTGTGGAAGACCTTTTAAAGGTCAGGCAACCTTTAATATACACTTCTTCAGTTATATGCTTCAGTGCGTGATGCAGGGTCTCACACCATCCAACTCCTTGAGATCTCTGTAGTGTCTCTGGAGCGTTTCTGGAGTGTCTCTGTGGTGTCTCTGTAGACCCCGCAGAGACCATTTAGTGGGGCCGGGGTTTATCCGTAAGGCCCAGTTTTTCTGAACCCTTCCTTATTGGGGGTTTCCAACTGAATTCGTAACAGTAAGCTCGAGGTGGAATTAAAGGCTGTTAATGAAAAAGCCGATCGGGTTATTTCGGAAGCTAACGCCCGCCTGCGTCGCTTTCGGAAACAGAAAGAAATATGGTATAATAAAATGATAAAAGCAGTATTGCGGGGTATTGATAACCTTAAGGAATTGAAACGATTGAAATATGCAAAGTAGGAGCAAAAAGGTGAAGGTCTAGTTGCAAAAATATAACCCTCCGACCCGGTTAACTGGTCCGCGGTCGATGCCGTCCCGGACGATTTCAACTAGGACGTAGTTTTTAATTTTGTCGTTACTAGTGAAAGTTCTTTAAGAAGTGCTGGGCGTTTATAAGATTTTTGGCAGGTTTCCAGGTATTTTCGGAATCTAGGTATTTCTTTTATTTAACCAGGTACTAGGTAAGTTTATCCTTTTTGCGTGTATTTAAGATTTTCTCTATTTCGTATACTAATGTATCTTTTCCCGCCTCGTTTTTCTATTCTATATTAACCTTAATAATATCTGCCGCTGATTTAAATAAAGAAACATAAAAAACTAAGTAAAGTTTAACTTTCGGTAGCAACTCCAATTTGTAATTATTTTCTGAAATATTTTTGGCGATTTTGTATAGGCCGATATATTTAAAGTCGAGCTTTTAATTTAGGCGTTTGGTTTTGATGTTTTTGGTAGTTAGGTAGACCATCTCTCCTTCCGAAAAAGTTAATTCCTTTAATCTTTTCTAGTTCTAATATTTTTTATTTAGTTACGGACAAATTCGAGTTTTGTTTTTATGTTTGCATGCAATTACCTAAGTTATTCTAACGTTAAGATCGCTTTGACATTTACTAGGCCGTCGTTACGTAACTCCCTGTAAACTTTTAATATGAAACCGAAATTGGCGTTTGCTGGGGTTATTTTGATGGTTTCGTAATGGTTGGTATTATAAGCCAATTGGGTTACTAATAGTTTATCAGCCTAATTGTTCTATTCGTAGTTAATATAATACCGTAAGTAGGCTTTTAACGTCTAATTTAAGCGTTTTGTTTATTTATCTATTTAAAATCTAAATACGTTAGATAATTTGTGGTTTAGGCCAATCTGTACCATTAGGCCCTGCCAGAACTTTGAGGTAAATATGGTACCTTTGTTTAAGATAATTTCCGTTAGTAGTTTATGTACGCTGAAGATGTATTGGAAAAAAATATATGCTATTTGTTCTACGTTCGTGTTTTCGAGGTATAAAAAAAATAAGAAAACTTTGTAAATCGATTGATAATAACAAAAATACTATCATAATATATTCCTATCGCCGGGTTTTCGGATAATGGAAATTTAATAATGAAATCCATGATAATCGAATCCTATAATCGCTGTGAAACTGGGAATGGTTGCAGTTTTCCGTATAGTTTATATCGTGAAGCTTTGGCTTTAATGCAAACGTTACATTGTTTTTTGATTTTTTGTACTGTTGTTTTTATTTTAGGGAAGTAATAAGTACGCCGTAGGCGTTTTAGGGTTTTGTGGATCCCTGGATATTCGTGGAGTGGGTGTTGATGTATATCCCATATCAAATTTTCTTAATGTTTCTTTAAAACCTGGATTTTGTTTGTTTTCTAATCTTCGAGTAAATTATCATTATATTGTTGAATTCTCTAATGTAGATCAACGGGTATTGCCTTGATTGTTGCAATTTATCGTAACTTTAAATATCTTTTTGAGGTGATATCGAAGATTTTGTGGCTGACCTTACTTAATTTTTGCTTTAGGTTAGGTCGTCTCCTAAAAGCATCTGCTTTATTATTTTCAAAGCCTTTCTGGTGTATGATGATAAAATTATACTTAGCTAGCTTTTCTGCATAACGTAATTGTCGTTCCGTAAGTTTTCGTTTAATGGTGAAACGGATAAGATTCTTGTAGTCGGTGTAGACTTTAGTTTAATGGAGGTTTTTTTTAAGTATGTGTTTAAATTCTCGAAAAGCCTTGATAATGGCTATAAATTCTTTGTCAGGAATGCCATAATTAAATTCTGCTTTTTTTAATTTGTAGGAATAAAAGGTAATCGGGTGAAGTATTTTTTAATCATTTCGGTGTCCGATTATTGCGCTTAATGCGTAGTTTGAAGAGTCGGTTTTTAGCTTAATTAAGCGACTTGGATCGTACATAATCAGTATCGGTTCACTGGGAATTACGTTTTTAATCTGCTGGAAAACCTTTTCCGTATTTGTTATTTATTAGAATTCGTTTTCTTTTTTAGTTAGATTCGATAGTGGTGTCGTAATTTTACTGAAGTATTTGATGAACTTTCGATAGTAGTTGGCGAATTTAATAAATGCTTGTAGCTTTATAACTGTAATAGGTCTTTGTTATTCGGTAATTGTTTTAATTTTTTAAGGTCCATTTTTATGTGTCTTGAGGTAATGATGTGTTCTAGATATTCCACCTTCTGTATGTAAAACTGGCTTTTTTCTGCGTTAACTAACAGATTGGCGTTTTATAGAGCTTGAAGAACTTGATAAACGTATCCTATATGTGCTTTTTCCGATTTTGAAAAGATCAAGATGTCGTTTAAGTAGTACATAACGAAAATGTCCAGATATTTTTTAAGTACATAGTTAACCATTCGTTGAAAGGTTATTGGTGCGTTCGTAAATCTTATTGGTGTAACCAAATATTCGTATAATCCGCATTTAATTCTAAAAGCCGTTTTTTATTCGTAATTTAGTTTGATTCGAATTAAGTTATATCCGTTTTTAAGGTTTAGAGCGGTAAATTACTTAATTCCTTGTAGGCGATTTTTTATTTCGGTAATTAATGGTAAAGGGGTTTTATCTTTAACGGTAATACTGTTTAAGTGCCGATAGTTTATTATTAATCGTAATTTGCCGTTTTTCTTTGGTACGAAAAACATAGGGTATTCTGCTGAAAATGTGGATCGTCGAATCTATCCTTTTTGGAATTTGATCTCCAGGTATTTTCGTAAGGTGTAAAGTTTTGTTATATTAAGATTATAAATGGGGTAGAACTTAAATAAGGTGCCTTCTTTAAAAATTATTTCGTGGTTTTATTCATTATGTTTTGGTAGCTTCGTTTCGAGCTTTTTTTGAAACAGTCACTTGTATTTGCGGTACTGTAATGGTACATTAACTATGTTTCTTTTTGGCTTTTCGGGCTGGTATTCTAAGATTTCGTTAATATCGCGAAGTTGTATCTGGGTAGTGGTTATGGTACGTCGGATACGTTTATTATGCCCTTTTTTTTTCTTATGTCGTATTCCTTTAGGTAATAAAGCATTTATCGTATCCTTATACCTGCATTCGTTGTTTTTTTCGTTGTTAATCGAGTATGGAGATTTCTTTCTTTCATTTTTCCTATCGACGGGGTATGAAGAAAATTTTACCTGGCCAGTTTTTCCGTTAATTAAGATTTTGTATTAGTATAACCATGGTTTTCTTAAGATTATGTCGTAGTTTCCTAGCGGAACGATGTCGAAATCAACTGTTTAAATTCGTTTTTTGACAAAAACCTCGAGGTGATTAATTTCACGTTTAATTTTTCCGTTATCGTAAACGAATGCCTAACCTTCGGCGCTTTCGGCGGTATAGGGTTCCAACTTATCTTTTCATAATAACCTAAACTGGTTAATTACATCCGGTATAATGTAGTTTCTTCCCAATGCTCTGCAGTTTACTATCACGGTATACTAATACGTTTTAATGCGTATTTTCAAAGTGATAAGATCGTTCTTGCCTCTTATCGTCGTACATAAAGCTTTTTTAAGGGGTTTATGCTAACTCCTTTAGCTTTGGCTACTTTATAACTTTTTTACAAGTAATGTTTATTTTTTGGATTTTCCAGCTACTTAACCTTTGCTTGCAATTATTTAATATATTTTTTTTATCGTCGCAATGTTACTTCTAGTTCCATAATGCGTACGTCGAACAACTTATTATATTGTTTTAAAGTAACAATGTTTTTTTCGACTTATTCGATTGTGCTTTTTTTCGGGCGTTTTAATTCCGTTATCTAATTGTCGGTATTATCGGATTACTGTTAATATTGCGCGTCGTACTGGGCCATATCCTTTTATCGGAATTATATTTCTTTTCGAAGTTCTTGCCGCTTTCTGGAGCCAATCATAAATGCCAGCTGGAATTGTAAGTTATTAAGGGTTTTTCGTCCTGTTTTTATAACTATTTGGTAGATTTATTCTTCCTATATTTTGTGATTACATGTTTCAAAGTGATATATCGGGTTCTTTTCTAAGCAACCTTACTTTTGCGCCAACTTTCTTTTGCTATAAAGATGTCGATGGTATCCTGTAATGTTATCGTACGTAGGTAACGATATTATCGTTGATTTTTAGGATCGCTTCTAATCTGGTTTTGAAAGTTAAATCCTTGGTGTTATATACGTATAATACGTCGCTATATGTAGTTTTGTTATTTCTTATATTATAAGCAATAGGTTCGTTTGCAGTAAATACTATATAGTTTCCTATGCCGGTTAGGCGTTCCTAGCAACAAGGCCTCGTCTTAACCGTAGTATTCCTTAATTTATGCATTTATTTCCAACTATTCGTACCGCTTTTGCTTTTTTTCTTATAATCGTAAGCAAGGTTTAAAAATAAAAAGCTCCTTCTACCCTTGGTATTCCACTAATCATTTTGTTATGGCAAACCGTTATTATTTAATTACTGCTTAAAATAAAGCTTTGGCCGCTTTCACTCCTTGTTATATTTTTTCCTGTATATTGTTGTCGCGAATGCGAATTATGTTAACTTATCTATTACCGCTAGGATTCCTTGGTAGTCCTTCCGGTACTGAGGTCCAATGTACTTTCTTGTCATTTTCCGACGGCGCCTTATAATATCGCGCAACATGTCCCATCTTGCCGCAATTATAATACTTAACTTAACTTATGTTTCGCCGCTAAGTAATGCTAATTTCCATGGGTCCTGGAGCTGTTCCGTAAAAAATAAAAGGTGCTTTACGTTTCCTTCCTTAATTAGCCCTAAAATATCTAACCCGTAAGGTAAAATGTCCTTTTTTTTTTGTCATCTTTCGAACTGCCGATTGTCGATTTTTACTGTTTCGGTAATGTACTTATTAAGTGTCGTAAATCGTAAAAATTTAATAATTTCGTCCTTAACATTTTCTTTTAAACTTTTGTAAAACACGTCGATTAAAGTATTATTTTTATCATTTACCTATCCTACCTTGGCTATAAGGTTTTTAAATTTTATAACGTATTTATAGGCTGGTCCTTTCTGGCGTAGTTGGAGGATTTGCTAGGCTGCAACTCGTTTTTTATTTGGATTTTCGAAGTTATTTTTAAGTTTTTTTTCGAAATTAACGTAAACGGAGAAGATTTCCTTAATAGTTTTTTCTTAATCAAACTTCCCTTTTTCCAGGAAGTCCTTTATAATAAATTCGAACCAATCGAAGGCGTCGTTTTCCAAATAGGCTGCAACAGCCAAAATCTGGGTCGCTAAATCGAAAAAGCCTTTAAGGCGAATATAAGCCCGAGCCTAGGTTAGGAAACTTTAAACGTTCCTTTTCCCGTTATAAAGTCCTGGTTTCTTAAACTTTATCTTGCGGGTATTTGTCGATGTTACTATCTAATCGGTAAGTTGTTAACGATGACTTTAAGTTCCTTAATTCTGTCTTAAAGCTGTTGAACCATAGGTTCCTAAGTCGTGGTTACTTGATTGCTGGTCAACATAATAGCGATTCGAGGTATTACTTAAAGTCTAACTATACCATTAAACAAAAGCTTGTAACGTGTAACGGCTAGGTTAATTAATTATTTATTAAACCTAATCGTACGGGTTTATGTTAGCAGTAGTGCTATAGGAAATTGAGTAATAACAAAGATACTAGTTACGTCTGGTAATATCAGATAACCAAGAGTGATCTGGGTAATTAAGTTTTATTACAAGCTGGTGCTATCTAAAAATATAAAAGGTAATAAGCGTATCTATATATTGATAAATCGTGTTATGATTTCTTTAAATTATTGCGCTCGCCCGATGATCCTAATGATCCTAATAATCCCTGGATTATTGCGTTCGCTTAATGATTTTAATGATCCCTGGATCATTGCACGTAATCCTACGTAATCTTGTGTTAAGGAATCCTTGTCTTAACCGTTTATGGAGGCCAAGAGGTATTGGGTTATAACACCTCTAATAAACCTACTCGTATCATTATCGATCTTACTACCGAACCAGATGCTACGGAAGCTCCTCCGTCAGCCACCTCTCGAAACAGGCGATTGCTGCCAGAGCGACCCCAACCTTTGAAATCTACACGCCCAAACGTCTCGCCCAAACGCAAGCGGCATAATTTAACGACCCCTTTACCAAAAAAGCAAAGAAAGGGCATCGAGGTAAGCTGTAACGAACCTGTCATACATCCACCTAGAGGTATAAGCAGTATCCGAAATAAGGTTGTTGTTGTTGTTGTAGTATTTAACGCCGGGGGGACTGCCGTAACGCGGCTATCCTAGAGCCTCCTTTAGGGCATATTGGGCGTGCTAGGCTAGGTAATTTTACTCTATATACAGAAACCTATTTAGCAAATCTCGTCCTAGGACGTGTCGCCTTCGACAGGCGGTTCTAAATGTGTCTCCCTTGCGGCCCATCGGAGGGCAGTGTCGTTATGCTGGTTGAAAGTGATTTCACTCCTAGCCTTCGGGCTAGTGTTCCAGGTTTCGAACCGAAACCGTAGTGATAGGGCCCGGTTGGGCCGTTAGTTCTCGTGTCTAAGCACGGTATTAGTAGTAATATAAATAAATAGCTGTTACGAATTCAGTTGGAAACCCCCAATAAGGAGGGGTTTAGAAAAACTGGGCCTTACGGATAAACCCCGGCCCCACTAAATGGTCTCTGCGGGGTCTACAGAGACACTACAGAGACACTCCAGAGACGCTCCAGAGATACCACAGAGATCTCAGGAAGTTAGATGGATATATAAGGATTGGAATCTTTTATATAAATAGTTACCCTTTTAATTTTTCTTCCTTAGCTATTAATTTAAGCTTATAGCTAGAGAATTAGTTTTTTCTTATAGGAAGAGTCCGCAAATCTCTTTAACGAACAAACCTACTAAATTATTTTTCGCATTATTGTTACCCTGCAAATTAAGACCTTATTTCGGATACTGGTTATACCTCCAGGTGGATGTATGACAGGTTCGTTACATTTTGATAACTCCTTAATTAATAGTCGACCAATAATTTAAGGCCCAGTTAGGCATAAGCCTTTTTAAACTTAGTAAAGACGATATTACAGAACGACGTTTAGAAGATAGACAATATTCCCAATCCTCTTTACGGTTAGGTAAAGAATTAATAACAAAACTAGACGACCTATCCCTTATTAAAAAAGTGCTTTAACTTATTAATAATATGGCGCCCGCTAACATTCGAGCCCGAAGCAAGCCCTTTTCCTCTTAACAACAATTTACCCCAGCCTTTAAGGAAACTATTAAAGTTCAGGGCGAGTCAGAAGAAGAAGAAAAGTGTAAAAAAGAGGAGCCCGAGACCGAAAAACCAGAATTAAAGGGCAAGGAAAAGGAACGCACGACAGACGAAAAATTGAATTTCTTAGCAATAAAACTCCAGGCTTTAAGGAAGGAGAATGCCAGACTTGCCCGAAAGGAAAAAAAAAGTGCTCGACTTGCTCGAAAGGAAAAAAGGAAGGTCTCCGTACCACCTTTATTTGCTCCCGACTTATATCGCGAATCCACCATGCCACTCCCTGGATACCATGGAATACTAGAAGTTAAAGGTTACAAACCAGCCGCTTTTAAACTTTACGACGGATTTACAGATATAAAAGGATTCCTAATCTAGGCCCGGATCCATCTTAAGTTCTACCAGAACTTTTTGGTAAAAAACTACCAGAAAATGCTGGCCATCTTTTAAGTATTTGCAGGAAAAGTCCTTTTATGGTTGGAGCCAATCTTAAGGGACTACCTAAAAAACTACTCCAAAAGCTTATCTGACGTTATTAATCATATCTTTAGCGATTATAAGCATTTTAAAAACAAAATGCGAGCCTTATTCGGAAATACCGATAAAAAACAATATGCGGTAAAGCGACTGTACTTACTACGATAAAACAAGTTAACAGTAGAATATATAACCGAATTTAATCGCTTAGCCGTTATTTCGCAGCTGCCGGCAAACGCATTATTTTACCCATATTACGACAGCTTAAAGCCTTAAGTTAAGGACGAAATATATAGAATACTTAAAACAGAATCCTTCAAAAATATACGGACCAGGCCATCATCGCCGACCGACGCACCTTTGATAAGTACCTCGAAAAAAAAAATCCAACAAACGAAAGGACGATAAAAGTTTAAATAACCGAATTCAGAAGAAAAAAAACAAACCTCAAAAGGAAGCCAGTACAGCTTCGAAAAATCCCAAAACAAACAAGTCCAACATAAAGTGTTTTAATTGTGGCAAAAAGGGCCATTATAAAAACGAATGTCATTCCCCAGCTAAGAAAAACATTAAAAAAGAAGGAATTTCCTAACTTTAGAAGAAATCCCAAGAAAAGCCTTAAAAAAAGTACGAATGGCAGAATATGAATCAGATAACAAGGAAGGAAAAAAGAAGAAAAAAGTTAGTACCGCCTTTTTCTAGCAAGAATTCACTATCGCCATGACAAGCAAGGTTTAGAACGGCGACCTAAAGTACGAACGTTACTTAACCTGCCAGAATCAGATTGCCAGAGCCTGTAAGTATCATCCCGGACAAACAGCTTCTAGGATAGCCATAAAGCTAGGATGCGTTTGTTATATAAATAAGCAGGAATACAAAATTCGTAACGAAAAAAGCCAGTTACGGCCAGACTTTAATAATTACGGATAGTTATCCCCCGAACTTTATAAGCTCCCCGAATGTACGGTATATCCGAAGCCCGATATCCCCGGAATGAAACAAATAAACGATCATAACCTTCTTAATTTTTCCGCCTATTACGACCATAGTTGCCTAACTTATTTGCGAACTAAGGAAAACAACGATAAATAGCCTGGATAGGATAACGATTTGGATACCGAACCTAATAATAAATGCAGATGCACTAAAACTTCCCGATAACCAGAATACCCCAAGTTTTATTATCTATACCCAGAATCGGAACAAAGCCGAAGGGCCATATCTTAAGGATACATATGTTATGCCCTTATTCTGTATGTGTTACATAAACTTCTGGATATGGAAGTAAGTCCTATAGAAACTCAAGAATTAGATATAATGCCCCCCTTAATACCAGAAAAAACAGAGATTTCCCGACAGGAATGTTAAATTAGCTAACGAAAGTAATACACCTACATAAACTATAAATGCACTAAACATGCAGTTAAGAAAGCCCGAAAATAAAAACGCCTTCTAACCAGCAAAACCACCAAGTTAAAAAATTTCAAAGGCTTTCGACATTAAGGCATCGAGAAGCCCGCCGACACAAGACCTTATGCGAAGTCAGAACAGGACTCAAAAGTCAGATTAAGATTCCTCTACATTATAGAAATAAGATATTTAAAGCCATAATTAACTCAAGCGTGGAAAGCAACTTCATTTCGCCCGTTATAGCAGAAAAATACCAGATCCCTTGGAAGTATAAATTACAGTTTTACAAACTACGTACCGTTAATAAAAGCCTATTTACCTACGAAAACGGTCGAGTTCTTAAAAAACAGAAAAGCTTCCAGTCCAAATATAAGCACATTCAAAAAGGATCGTTTTCGACATAGCCGACATTTCAAAACACGACATCATCCTGGGAATACCTTGGCTCCGTTTCAGCAACCCATATATTAACTGGAAAAAGCAAGCGCTTTCCTAGGAAGATAAGACAAAACCAACAGAAAAAAATAACCAGAAAGTCTGTTATGTTATTAAGAAAATACGAATCCCAAAGCAAAATGTTACAATATCCCAAAAATACCAGCAATTCAAGAAATTGTTTAAGGACAAAAAGAACCATAAGTTACCCCCTTATGGACAATAAGATTACAGGATACCCATCAAAAAAGGGCATCATCCTAAACTCCACAAAATTTACCACATAAATCCTGAAAGGTTAAAGGCCTTATAAAAAAGTATATAGCTGGATCTAAAAAAAAGGATACATTCAACCTTTTAATTCCCCCGCTGAATATCCCGTTTTTATGGTTGCGAAATTGAAGGGTAGCAAGTAAAGGATTAACGAAAATAAAAACCCAGTTTTCAAAAAAGTAATCGACTACAGATAGTTAAACGACATTACGGTTAAAAACGGATATCTTTTAACCCTCATAAATATCCTAAAAGAAAACGCTAGCAAAACCAAATGGTTTACTGCATTAAATCTCCGAAATAGCTACTACCGTATCAAAATGGCCAAAGGAAAGGAGTAGAAAACGACATTTAAAACAATACATGGATTTTACGAATACAGAATTATGCCTATAGAACTTACCAATGCCCCCGCCAGTTTCCAGCACCTAATTATAACTACCTTTAAACAATTTCTGAACAAATTTGTCTTTGTTTACTTTAACGATATCCTTATCTATTCTGAAACTCTAAAAAAGCATAAAAAGCACGTTGTCCAAGTGCTTAAAACTTTAAACGAAACAAACATACGCGTTAACCCAGCTAAGAACGTATGGCATATATAAAAGCTAGACTTCTTGGGTTATACAATTATTCCTAAACAGATTCAAATCCAAGACTCTAAAATAAAAGCAGTTAAGAATTAGCCAATCCCAAATAAGGCGACCGTTACAGACATCCGACAATTTCTAGGATTTACTGGATACGTATGTAATCTAATTAAAAACTTTAAAGAATTAGCCAGTTCCTTAATTAAACTTACTACTAAAAAGTACGCTGGAAAAGAGTTCGAGCTCCTGGAGGAAACCAAAAAAACTTTTTAGAAAATCAAGGATAGGATCACTAGTGCCCTTATGGTGAAACTTCCTAATTACCATAAGAAGAAACGGCTAAAGACAGATGCATCAAATTATGTTCTTGGAGCAGTTCTGAAGCAACAAGAAAACAACGGGAAGTGGTACTCCGTGGCTTACTTTTCAAAAGCTTTTAAAAACGTTGAATTCAGATACCCCATTTACGATAAGGAATTACTAACAATTATTTTAGTACTTGAGTAAAAACCTTTCCTTAATGGAATCAAAAAACCTTTCGACATTTACTTAGATCACAAAAATTTTACTCGATTTATAACAACTCAAGATTTGAACAAACGACACGAAACCTAAATGGTCTTCCTGTTAAAGTTTAACTTTAGGATATACCATATTAAAAGAAAAAAGAACATTTAGGCGGATATTCTTAGTTGCAAAAAGGACTACGATCCAAAAATCCTTAAAAAAAGCATGCAGATGTTACAATATAATAAAAATGGCATTATACAGCTATATAAGATAATCAAGAAACTAACTCTTAAACACCTAATACAATTCCGAACTTCCTATAATCCAAAAAAAAAGGAAAGAAATTCGGAGGTTAAAAGGGCAGCCAGACGGTCAACTGCTGTACCATGGCAAAATCTACATCCCTAGAAACCAGCAGGAACAATTCATTAAGGAATTTCACGAAGATCTATTACACGGATACTAGGGAATCTTTAAGACCACCAAACGGCTACAAGAAATGTACGACTTTCCAAAGTTACGCCGGATCGTTAAAAAAACTGTCAAAAACTGCAACATCTGTAATAAGGCTAAAGTAGCCCGTTACAAGCTATGCGGCCTACTGCAACCTATAGATATACCCGACAAAACATGGAATACTATCGCTTGGGATTTCATTATCGGTTTACCCTTATCGAAAAACCCAATTACTGGAATTGAATATAATGGAATATGGGTAATTATTAACAGACTTACCAAGTATAGGTACTTCCTACCTTTTAAAGGAAGCATTACGGCAGAACAGTTGGCTTACGTATTTATACGACATTACCTTAATAAGCACGGAATACCAGAAAGGATCATCTTTAATAAAAATAAATTATTTACCTTCAAGTTCGGTACCAGCTTTTTTAAGCAGATTGGTACCAAATTCAAATTTTCCACCGCTTACTACCTATAAACGGATGGATAAACTGAATAACTAAATTAAACCTTAAAGCAGCATTTAAGAAGCTATATTAATTACCAGCAGGATAACTGGGTAGAACTTTTACCACTTGCTCAAATAACTTACAATACCTTTATTAACGAAAACATAGGCATATTTTTTCATACAACGGTATACGGATACGAAGCAAAAACCCAACGTCCGGAATAACCATTAAGCAAAACTCCTACCGTTATTATAATTATACTACGAACAAATATAATGATTACAGAAGTTAAAACGATACAAGCTCGTTTACGAATTAAGCTGCAATTCCTCTAATAACGAATAGCCTAGTATTACAACAAAAAAAAGATTAAAGAACTAATTTTATTAAGAGGAAATAAGGTTTATTTGCTGCGGCAAAGGCTTAATGTAACCTCGAATATCTTACAGATTAAAACAAAAAGGCCTAACGACAAACTCGATTTTAAGAAACTCGGCTTTTTCAAAATTAATAAGGTTATTTCCAAAACCAATTACCGACTGTTATTACCTAAAACAATTAAGATACACCCCGTTTTTCACATTTCCCTGCTTAAACCAGCACCGAAAAACGCCCCGTTAAAAAGGGACCTAAAACTGGAAGACAAAACCGATAAGTACGAAGTCGAAAGGATACTGGACTCCAGAATGGTCAAAAACAAAATCCAATACCTAGTTAAATAAGAAGGTTACTTACACGAAAAAAACACGTAGGAACCACTTAACCACTTAACGAATGTGATGGACCTGGTTAAGACGTTTTACCGACAAAATCCTAACCGACCGTCTCCAACGTAACCAAGGTTGCAAGCGACAAAGGTTCCCCGTTCAAGTCCAAGTTTACGGTGTTTCAATCGAAGGAGGGTGTTTCCGCCATGACGTTTATCTTAGAAGCAAGCTGCGCTTGCTCTGCTTTTACGCAACGCTGCTTCTCCTCCAACCTTTCCCGTTTTTCCAATTAATCCAACTCCAAACTTTCTTTTAACATTTCTAAGGTTCTTTTTTTGAGAAGGCCTTGCTGGAAACGTAAACGTTTCAGTTTCTTAATAAATTCCTTTTGTTTTTCCTTCTGCCGGCGCCGTAATTTATCTAATTCTTTCCTTGCGATTTCCTGGTACTTTAGGAACTTATCTTTAACTTTCCGTTGCTTTTTTTGCAAACGTTTTTGCGTTTCGTTTATTTTCTTTAACGAGTTTATGGTTGCTGCGTTGTAGGAAAAACGTTAGTAACGGATGTAACAGTTACAGTTCGAGTACTCCAAAGAAAAGAAGTAATCGGTTTTACCAAATCGAATGCAGTTGGAACAAGGAAAGGTTTTGGTTTTAAAAGTTTTAATTAAGTCAGTACGAATGTCGCGAATATCGCGTTAGTTTACGCGTGGTTTTCTTTTTCTTTTTTCTTTTTAAATACGACCTGTCATGATAAAATTAGCTGAAAAGCTGCGAGGAAACCTTTTTAATAAAGTTCAAGGGACACCTACGGTTCTTATTTTTGAAACAAAAATCCTTGGAAAGGGGAAATAATGTTACGGACCAGGGGTTCTCGTCTTAAGGACCTACCCTTAAGGCCTAACGCAGGACGCGCTACGGCTAAACTTCGGGATAAAAGGCTTGGCTTTTAAGGTAATCTGGAGGATCTGGGGGATTTGGAAGCAGATTACCCAGATTATACAGATCCACGACACATTTACTTTTGGAATAATAAATATATAATGGACCAGTTTTCTATGTAAATAGCCTCTGAATAGTTTCGCTCTTTAGCTATCAATCTAAGCCTTCAATCAAAAGCATCGTTTTTTGATTAAGGGAAGAGTCCGCAAATCTCTTTAACGAACAAACTACTGAATCATTCCTCGCCTTATTATTACCTGCAAATCAAGACCCCATTTCGGATACTGCTTATACTCCCAGGTGGTTGTATGACAGGTTCGTTACACTTTTATCTAGGCCGTCTCTTTCCGTATAAGGCATATTTTGACTACTGGATCCGAATAATGGAATTTCGCCTTGTTGGCCACATGTTGGAAAGCAGCCTTTGTTTAAGGACGGAAGCAATGGCTTGGACGTTCTTGTTTAACGGCAAGGTTAGAATACCCCTTAAATGGTTGCCTTTAGTGTTAGTTGGTTCCATTACGCGCCAGAATTAAGGATACCTTAAGGTTTAATAATGCCTGTATTATAGTTAAAGGCTGCCTCCGAGTCCAATCTGGTTATTCGTTGTAAAAAGTTAGCCATATAGTTGCATTATTTCGCTTTTCGGCCTTTTTGTTATCCGCCCGACCATAATAGAAACTAAGAATACCTCGTAGTTCGAGGCGCCGTTCGGTGGGTAAAATTAGTTAAACCAAATAAATACCAACGACGCGATTTCGTTATACGAACGATTTTGTAAATAAAATTATATATTTACGAACTGCTTTACAATATAACGAAAATCGTTGGGAAATTACTTATAAGATAGCCGATACCTTAACATTATTTTTTATGATGCTTTATTGTTTACATAAAGGGAAAACCGGGATAATTTACCGTTTTAAATCCGGTTAATATATAGGGGATGTATAAAGCGATATTTGTAATATATTACGAGGTATTCTCCAGATTTGCCTAAGCGTTTGAAACTTGCTAGATGCCCTTCCCCTTTTCCCGCCAATAAGCCTGGGAACGGGGTACGCCATATTACCCAAGTTTCCAAACGTTTTATGATATAGCTAGGGTGGCCGGTAAGGGAGCCGGCGGATTAGATAGCAAATTGGCCTGTTGAAATGCCATAATATAAAGATGAGAAAAAATCATAAGTAAACTTAGCTTTAACTTTTAACTTGAAAACTTGATTCGAACGGCAATACTAAATATAAGATAGTTATCCGTAAAACCATTTAGCGAAAGCGTAAGGCACGGTAAAAGCTAGGCTTTTTTGCGTCTATATAAAAAATCTTCAATTCCTTAACTTTTAACCTATGGTTTACATATCTAAACCTGCTTCTTATACCTTATCCTGTTTTTACATTTTTTTATATAACCTTTATATCTCGCTGCAATTACCCAGAAAGTTTTTCTTTACGTTAAGGTTTAATAAAGTACAAGATAATTTTTAACTCCGTCTTCTCGGCGGCCTTGGCCAGCACCCTAAACTGCGCCCGCCTGTTACGGACCAGGGGTTCTCGTCTTGAGGACCTACCCTTAAGGCCTAGCGCGGGATGCGCCACGGCTAAACTTCGGAATTGGAGGCTTGGCTCTTAAGGTGATCTGGAGGATCTGGGGGATTTGGGAGCAGATCATACAGATCACACAGATCCACGACATACTTACTTAAGGAAAGATGGATATATAATGAACTAGTTTCCTGTATAGATAGCCTTTGAATAGTTTTCGCTCTTTAGCTATCAATTTAAGCCTTTAATTAAAGGCATCGTTTTCTGATTAAGGGAACAGTCCGCAAATCTTTTTAACGAACAGATTACTGAATTATTCCTCGCCTTATTGTTACCTGCAAATCAAGACCTTATTTCGGATGGTTACCATGGATGTAAAGGGGGCGTTTGACGCTTTGTTAAGACGACGACTTCTGTAACGGATGAGGAAACAGGGCTGGCTATTCGAAGTCCTTAAACTTACGGACTTATTCCTTACAGAACGGCATTTACGGGTACGATTAGAAACGGCTATAACGGATTTCAGCCAGTCCGGGTGCGGAACGCCTTAGGGATCTCCATTATCACCCGTACTGTACATGCTATACTTGGCGGAACTTTTAAAGTAAGATTCGGACTTACGTTTCGGCTACGCGGACGACCTTTGCCTATATAAAACGTCCAAATCATTCGAACATAACTTACAATTATTAACAAAAGATATCGAGAAAGTGTTACGATAGGGAGACGTTAATAAAGTATATTTCGTACCAGAAAAATGCGAATTATTTTATATAACTCGATTTACGAAAGGCGATTTTAACTTACCGGTAGTTATAAGCGACCGCCTTATTATTAACCCGGTTTCGGAACCGGAAGGTAGCGACAGAATACCGGCATTGCGCTGGTTCGGGGTATGGTTTGACCGCAAATTTACCTTTAGGCGTTACGTAACGGAAAGGGCAGGTAAGGTTATAGTACTGGTATAACATATTCGTAATTTGGTAAATATTAAATACGGCTTATTAACGTTGGGATTCCGGATGGCAGTAATTACGTGCGTTATCTTTACGGCATTATACGGTAATGAGGCCTGGTATGGGGGTAGAGAAAAGCTGTTTAATAACCGGGTACATTTCCGAAAAAGAGTGGTTAGTGCCAAATTAGGCTGGCATGTTGACGAAATGTAACGGGCACTAAATATGGCGGCAAGAGTTACAATCCCGGTATGGAAAACCATATTTACTACTGCAGTTTACAGAGACGTAGGCCTGCTAATAGCGCAGGTAGCCCTTGACCAGGCTTTATATAGATTTTCCTATAGATTACGTATAGTAGACAGATAGTACTTATTAACTAAGCGGACGGAATTAGATATTATTACCTGTGGGAGAGGAGTGGGCGGGTAATAACGTTTTAAAACAAAAGTACAATACGTAGCACGCCTGTTACCGCCGGTTTAACGACCGTTCCTGGTCCTACTTCGATACCCGCCGGGATTAAGGATAAAATTAACTGGTGAACTTACGAAAAAAGAAGCAGCGAACGTTTTCCAGGCGTGGTTAAGGAATTTACCCAAAGAAGATATAATTGTTTATACGAACGGCTTTCAAGATGGCCCTTAAATAGGATATGGATACGCCATTTATAAGGGTAATAAATTACTGGTTACGGGACGAGGAAAATTGCATTTAACTTTTATAGTTTTCGACGTTAAGGTTGTTGGCGTATGGAAAAAACTGCAATACGTACTTAACCCGTTACCGGATATACTAAGGCAGCGCATCTGGGTATACCTAGATAATACCGCGGTGATCTGGGGTCTACGTATTAACGCGGCGCCGTCGTCGCAATAGGCCTATTTTAAATTTTACGTAACGATGGAAACGCGCGATATCCGGGTAAAATGGTACTTTAGGTATTACGGCGTTTCCGGAAACGAATTAATAGATAAACTGGTTAAAGCCAGTTCGAAACTATACGAAGTAGACGAAAACTGTACGATTACCATTTACGGGGTTAAATTAATAACTAAGTAACGAATGGCAGCCTTTAAAAAAAATAGTAAGATAACGCCAAAACGAAACTATTCAAACGTTATAACGAATGGAAGCTAAATTACCATATACGTTACCCGAAGGAGCTAAGAGTAATAACTAAATTAAAGTTACTTTACTTCTTGGTAATTCGAACGGGGTACGGCAATTTTGCGTGGTATTACCGGAAGCTTAAGTACGACGATACGGAGTTAAACTGCTTTTGCGGCAGTAAGAAAGATCCGGAGCACTTAGTATGCTGTAGAAAAACGACCAGGGCTTTTAGGACTTGGCCGGAACTACCGCTTAAAAGATTATACGGGCAAAAGGCGCGCAATTACTTACGGAAGATAATAATAAAATTTACAGTTTTCCGCGAATTTATTAAGGTTATCGAATTTTACAGTACCATCTGTATACGATAACGTAAGGCAATATTTAATAATAACAAAAGGGGAAAAAAGGGAAAAGGCAGGAACAGGGGAGTTAATTATTTATATTACTACTAATACCGTGCTTAGGTATAAGAACTAAGGGCCTAACCGGGCCCTATTATTACGGTTTCGGTTCGAGACCTGAAATATTAACCCGAAGGTTAGGAGTGAAATTACTTTTAACCAGCATAACGACATTGCCCTCCGATAGGCCGCGAGAAAAACACATTTAGAACCGCCTGTCGAAAGCGACACGTCCTAGGACGAGATTTGCTGGATGGGTTTCTGTATATAGAGTAAAATTACCTAGCTTAACACGCCCAATATGCCCTAAGGGAGGCTCTGGGATAGCCGCGTTACGGCAGTCCCCCCGGCGTTAAATACTACAACAACAACAACAACAACAACCTTATTTCGGATACTGTTCAAACCTCCAGGTGGATGTATAACAGGTTCGTTACATTTTGATAGCTCCTTGATTAATAACCGACGAATGATTCAAGGCCCAGTTAAGCATAAGCTTTTCTGAACCCGGTAAAGGCGACATTACAGAACGACGTTTAGAAGATAGACAGTACACCCGATCCCCGTCACTAGTTAATAAAGGATCAGTAACCAGAATTAACGACCTACCCCTTATTGAAGAAGTTCTTCTTTTAATTAACAACATGGCCCTTCTTACTACCCGGTTCCAAGGAGAACCCTTTTTTTCCCAGCCTTAACAACAACCCACCCCAGCCCCAAAGAAAACCATTGAGGTACAGGGCGAGTCAAAGGAAAAGGAGAAGTATGAAGAAGAAAAGGAGCCCGAGATCGCAAAGCCAGAGCCCAAGGGCAAGGAAAAGAAGCGCACGACAGACGAAAGTTGAATCTCCTAACGGAAGAACTTCAAGCCCTAAAAAAGGAAAATGCTAGGCTTGCCCGAAAAGAAAAGGAGAAGGCTTCCGTACCACCCTTGCTTGCCCCCGACCCATATCGCGAAACCACTATTCCACCTCCTGGATACCATGGAATACCTGAAGTCAAAGGGTACCAGCCAGTTGCCCTCAAGCCCTATAACGGGACCACAGACGTGGAAGGATTCTTGGTCCAAGCCAGACTTTACCTCAAATTTTATGAGAATTCTCTAAAAAAGGACTATCAAAAGGTAATGGCCATCTCCCAGGCACTTGCTGGAAAAGTTCTTTTATGGTTCGAACCCATTATGAAGGATTACCTGAAAAACTTCCCTCGCATATTTTCGGACGTTACTAATCACATTTTCAGCAACTATAAGCATTTCGAAAACAGAATGCGAACTTTATTTGGAGATACCGATAAAGAATAACATGCGGTAAAACAACCGCACTTGCTACGACAAACCAAGTTAGCAACAAAGTATACGACCGAGTTTAATCGTTTAGCCGCTATTTCGCAACTGCCTACAAGCGCAATGTTTTACCCATATTACGATGGCCTGAAGTTTCAGGTTAAGGATAAAATGTACAAAGTACTCAAAACAGGATCTTTCGAGGAATATACGGACCAGGCCATTATTGCTAATCGACGTACCTTTAACAGGTACCTCGAAAAAAAAAGGATCTAACAAGCGAAAGGATGATAAAAGTTCGAGTAACCGAACTTAGAAGAAAAGGGACAGACCTTAAAAGGAAGCTAATACAGCTTTAAGAGATCCCAAAACAAATAAGTCCAACATAAAATGTTTCAACTGTAACAAGAAAGGCTATTACCAAAGCAAATGTCGTTCTCCAGTTAAAAGAGATACCAAAAAGGGAGGAATTCCCCAGCTTTAGAAAAAGTCTTAAGGGAAGCCTTAGAAAAAGGTACGAACAGCAAAATATGAATCAAACAGCAAAAACGAAAAGAAGGAGAAAGAAGTTAGTACCGCCTCTTTCCAGCAAGAATTTACTATCGCTACGACAAGTAAGGTCCAGAACGGCAACCCAAAATACGAACGTTACCTAACTTACCAGAATCAGATTACCAAAGCCTGCAAGGATTATCCCGGACAAACAGCCTCCAGGATAACCATAGGACTAGGATATGTTTGTTATATGGATAAGCAGGAATGCAAGATTTACGATAAAGAAAGCCAGTTACGGCCAGACCCTAGCAATTACAAAAAGTCGTTCCCCGAGCTTTATGAGCTTTCCGAATATGCGGTACACCTAAAACCCGACAGCACCAAAACACAAAAAACAGATAACCATAACCTTTTTAACTTCTCCGCTTATTACGACCATAATTGCCTAACTTACTTGCGAGCCAAAAAAAACAACGATAATTGGCCCGGATAGGATAATAATCTAAATACCGAACCTGATAATAAGTGCAGATATACTAAGACTCCTAAATGGCCAGAGTATTGTTACGGATCTCCTGGAAGCAGCTCCAAGAGATGACCTTACTGGCGGAACTAGGGTCCGTTCCGAGTGGTGGGTTACTTAACTCAGTGTGATTTACTTTCTTGTTTAAATCACTCGATACCATGATTTATGTGATTTGACCGATTACATAAATTACTGAATACCTGTCAGACCCTACTGAAGGCTAGGGCTGTTGCCTACTGAAGGCTAGGGCTGTTGCCTGCTAAATGGCTTAGCTAGCGTTGCAACTAGTAGACGCCTTTCGGTTGCACGCTTCCACTGTTCAAAGCCCTGGTATCGCTCCCTCTCAGATACAGCTGTTTTATGTGTAGATAAGGAGGTCTCGCAACCTCTCTTTCTAGACAAGACCTTTAAGGAGGTCAACCCGACAATTTATCTTCTTCTTCGGCCATATATGCTTCAGTGTGTGATGACAGGGTCTCATAATTATTATTATTATTATTACTGTTTAACGCCAGGGGAGCAGCTAACTCTGTAGCTGCTCTGGAGCCTCCCTTGGGGCATAAGTGGCGTGCTAGGCTAGGACTTACTCTATATAACAGTACATAGACCCCCATCTAGCAAATCAAGTCCGAAGACATGTCGCCGAGGCGATCCGAGCTGCAACCTCCCTGCGGCCGAGTGAGGGTAGTCTTCAGCTTCCATTTCTGCCGTCCTTCACAGCATTGGAAATGACGCAAACATCACGGGAAATAGACACATGACGGTGGATCTGAGCAGTCTCAGCATGGTAGGCGGAGATCTAACTGTCCAGAATAACACAAACTTGACCACAAACCTCGCCGGGCTCTCTAAAGTGGGAGGAAGCCTATCCTTCACGAACAATGCAAATACCGTCCTGCCGGTGCTTTTGGCCCTGAGCTACGCCGAGAACATTCATTACCGTGGATATGTAGATACGTAAATAGGCCTACCTTTCCTCAACAGCAGCATATGCAGGTTCTAGGGACTAGTCACTAATATTAGGGTTCCAAAGGTCATCGGGAGGGAACCTCTTTCCCGTTCTCGTCCTAGTATCAGGAGCCGTGCTTATCGAGGCATGGAACGAAAACTTCGACTGTTCGAAGCTTATTTTGCAATGGGATAAACAGGTGATCAACAACCTGGTTTGTAACGGGACTCATGGTACTACGGGAAGATCGAACAACAGTTCCGTACCAGATATTCCAACCCCTGGCTCTACCCAACCGGCTGGCCTCTCGGACGGAGCATGGGCTGGCGTCGGCCTCGGCATCGGAATCAGCGTCCTAGGATTCACGGTGGCTGTGGTCTGGCTCTGCCTTCGTGCGCGGCGCGCGTCTGGGGTCGGGCCCGACGGTGCGAATGAGCCATCTCAGGAGTACAAGTCCCAGCTCGACGGAACCGGTATCGTAAGATGCGAGGTTCCAGGAGAAGAAGTCGTGTGCGAGAAGCCTGGTGATCGCATGCACGAACTCCCCCAGCCGATCGCAGAACTTCAGGATACATCGCGGATCCTCGGAATCGAAGGAGCAGAAAAGACGGAAGTCGATCACGAAGAAACAATGCCCAGGAGTGCTAGAGATGGCGAAGCACCTCAACACACTGACAGCATGGAATAATATAATAGTGTTAGGATATCTGCTTTCATAATGATTCCAGGGCGCGTTGTAAGGCTGTGGGACAAGGCTGTAGGGCTTGTTATAGGGCGCGTTCGGGCGCGTTGTAGGGCATGTCGCGGTATTGCAGGATTTGTCGGAGCAACAATTCGATTTTACGCATTTAAAACTATTAAAACAAACGTTTCTAACAAAGGAAATTACTTAGTATACGAGATAAACAAGTTCTTTTAGCCGACAGAAAAAGTAACAACAAAGGAAATGCTGTTAGTCGTTACTAAGGTAATCGGTTGCAAAACGGTTAATAGGAAGAAATAGCAATATGGCGTTTGCAGCAAGCCTTAATAAAATGGATGCATTTGTTCCAGAGCTATATATACGGTTAGCGACAAGGAATACGGTTGATTTGAATCAATAAGGTATATTGTAATTAAGTTATTTGGATTAATTATTGCGAAGTACGAAAAAACGGCTCGCAAGCTTATCTATAACGTTAAATAAAAACTAAAAACGACAATTATAATTTTAATACTATAATCCAACTTCGCCTTACTAAATTATAATGTTTATATCAATTTTTATATATTTATATATTATTATTACCGTAATTACGTTTACGATATTTTCTTAATGCGTATAATATTACGCCATTTTTATATTAATATTCCGCCGTAATAAAATAAATCCTTTATAATTGAATTTATTAATATTATTTATTAACTATTATCTTATAATAATTATAGTTAAAGTCTCGGATAAGGTCTCTGGATAGACAAGCTCTCCGGATGGTTTTGAGCACCTCGCAACAACCAACTCAAATTACTCAACCACAACACATCAAATTAACCCAAATCAATCGAATGCTTCTTTGCTAACTAGATCTACAGCTTTTTTTCAAGTCCACGCATTATATCAAGGCTTGTTGTGGACGCTATGTTGCCATTTCTTCCTCCCAACTTGCCTGCGACCGACTACCTCTTAACGCGTCCAAGCCAATATTACTCCTATTTCGTACGACCCAAAGCCGACTGACTAGATAACTATTCTCGACCGAATCCTTGACCCAAATACGCGAGCATTTCTTGTCCGGCTTTAATACGTTTAAGATATACGTCGGAGAACGTGTTATAGGACGCGTTGGGAGCGCGTTGGGAGCGCGTTGGGGGGCATATTGGGGGGTCCGTGCGGGGCGTCTCGCCGGGGCGTCTCGCGGGGCGTATGGCAGGGCGCGTCGGGCTTGATTCCGCAATAATTCGATACCTACGCAATTTAATGATTAAAACAAACGTTTTCCAGAAAGATAAACACTTGCTATATAGGATGAACAAGTTCTTTTAGCCAGCTAAAAGGTTGTGGCGAAGAATTGCTGCTAACAGCTGCTAAAGTTGGTCGGTCGCGGTCAGCTTAAAAAGAAGGAATAGCAATATGGCGTCCGTAACGAGCCTTGATATAATGCGTGCACTCGTCGAAAAGCTGGAGATATAGTTAGCAAAGAAGCATTCGATTGATTTGGGTTGATTTGATGTGCTGTGGTTGAGTAATTTGAGTTGGTTGTTGCGAGGTGTCCAAAACCATCCGGAGAGCTTGTCCATCCGGAGAGCTTATCCAAGACGTCGTAGTAATTTCTTCCGTTATAATATAGTTATATTACTTTGTATTATATGATAATATAACGTACAAAAAAAACCAATTTTG
Organism: Monosporascus sp. 5C6A; assembly: GCA_004155035.1. Classification (NCBI taxonomy): domain Eukaryota; kingdom Fungi; phylum Ascomycota; class Sordariomycetes; order Xylariales; genus Monosporascus; species Monosporascus sp. 5C6A. The sequence continues at coordinate 62,818 of QJOB01000221.1, forward strand.
AGGAAGTTTAAATACGCCCGGGCTTTTTTTCTTTTATGTTATGTACTAAACCGCTTCCGGTAACGGCCTCAGTTTTTAATTCCGGCCCTTAAATACCTAAACGCCCGTCCGATATCTTATTAATTCTAACTCCTAATTACCTTAATTACCGAAATACTTTTCTTCCCGGTATCGCATTACCTCCAAATCTAGGCGCCACATTCGTATTACTTTTTTTTAATATACCCAATTTAAACGATGCAATTATCGGCTGGAAAACAAATTAATTTTATTTTTTATTTAAAACTAACTTTACTTTCTGATCTTCTACATACGGACCCGTTCCAGGGCCGTACATAAAATAACTTTTTAAAAGTTAATTTAGGAATAGAACCTAAAAAACGTAAATTCGATTTTTACCTAGGCTAGGCGTTATGCATACGTTCGCTAGCATGATAGGCTTTTCCGTATCAGCGAACGTATGTATAAAGTCGAATACTTTGCCTTATAAGCGCCTTTCGACTTTACGTTACCTTTTTTTCTTTTCCTTTTTTTAATTCTTAATTTTTAATACTATTAACTATAATTATAATAAGAATAACCTTATTGTTAATAATATTGTTAAAATTAGTTATTTTTAAAAAAATCTAACTCGAAATAATAAAAAAGGTCTATAAAAAAGCCCCTTTAAAAAAGCCAAAAGAAAAAAAGAAAAATCCTAAAAAAATGAAAAAAGAACGGCGTACAAAGGAAGTTAACGTTATAGCAGGGAAAAGAAAAAAGAAGATCGAAAAGTAAAAGGTATTCCTGGTTTGGAAACGAGAACCCCCGTTTCTAAACCAGGAGGCTTTTATTAGTAATAAAAAAAGCTTTACAGAGGATTCGAACCCGCATCTTCGTAGCCTCGCCGAGCCTGCTCGTCGACGACACGACGCCGACGGACTTTTATCTTTAGTAAATGAAGCCGTCGACGCCTGTTGCGGCGCGGGTCGGCGACGTCTAACCATGCTGCCCATCGTTGACAGTCCGACTAATAAAAGCCTTTAAAACTAAAAATCTTACTTTGGAAAAACCAACCGCCCTCGGCCCTTCTCCTCCCTTTCCCCCCTCCTTTTTTTATTATAAACAAACCTTCTGTTTTTATTATTATGATTCTTTATGCTTTATTTATTTAATTCTTTAATCTTTTTTTTTTTAGTTTTTTTTAATTCTTTTTATTTTTTGCTTTCTGTTTCTTCTTTCATTTTTATTTTACTTTTTTCAATCTTCTCTTTTTTTCAGTCTTTTTTTTTCCAGTTTTTTAATTTTTAATCTTTCTCTTTTGCTATCTCTCTATTGCCGTATTTCTTTATTTCTATATTTCATTCTTTCTGTGTTTATTAATCTATCATTTTTGTATTCCTATATATATAAAGTTCTTATTTCTCTATTTCGTTATATATTTATTAATCTATTGCTTTATAGCTTCGTTCGTATCTTTATTATTTTCTTTAAGCGGCATCTCTATCTTTTCCTTGTTTCTATCTTTCTTCTCTTTTTTTCTTTTCTTTTTTTATATCTAAATATATATTACTTTCCATTCTTTTTATATCTATTAATTTATATATTTCTTTATCGCATTTCTTTTTTATTATTATTGTATTTATTAAATAATTAATATATTGTCTTGTAAAGAGGTTACTATATCTATTCATTTATTACTTAAAAAATTGCTTAATATATTGCTTTATTTCTATATATCTTTATACGAATCTTTGTTTATTTCTTTGTATTTTCTTTGTATTTTCTTTGTTTTTTCTTTGTTTTTTCTTTGTTTTTTCTTTGTTTTTTCTTTGTTTATTTCTTTGTATTTATTTATTTGTGAATTCTTTTGCTATTCTATTTCTTAATTGATTAATGATTTAATTGCTTTATTAATTTATATATTTATATAGTTAGTTATTGACATCTATATTGTTGAAGTTTTTCTATATTTTCTTTTTCAATAAATTAAAAAAGAAATATTAAAATTTAATTCGTTACTGTGTATAACTTTTATAATATAATCGTACATTTTTCCGTATGCCTCGGTATATATCTTTATATTCCACTGCGCTTTATATACGGAGGTAATAATTATAATTTAAAGCTTTTCCTTTTTTTTTCCTTTTTTAATTTTGTTTTTTAGTCCTTTTTTTTCTAAATCCAACCGTATGCTCCCAACGCCGTTTACTAAAGCGAGCGGTTTTTATTTACTTACTTTGCCCGCCTATTTTTCCGCTGTCTTTTTACCCTAACTCCGGTAACCGCCGAACCCGAACCAGGCGTACCATTCCTAGCTAACCCGCCGGTATTCCGCCTTAACCCTTACTACGTACCCCGGTACCTCATCGAACCCATGCGCGTACGCTAACCCTGCAAGCTTAATCGAATAAACCGCCATTTCGTTATTCTACGCTTAGAATACCGCTTTGATAAAATCTCTTTTAAATTTCGCTTACTATAAATACCGCTGCAAAATTACAATTACAACGTACTACTACATCTATAAATTAACCTTAATATTAACAAATCGGAAAAACGCCTGGCTTAAAAATATAAACAACCTTAACGACGGCTATAACTAATCTTTTATAACGGCCGCCCCGGTTGCCGCTTCGATAACCGCTTTATATTTTTTTTCGTTTTTTTTTTTCGTTTTAAGCCCGCCTACCGCCACCACCGCTCCGCCGGCGAATACCAGGTCGCCGAAAAGGTACAACATTTTAAATTATCAAAACCCCGGCAGCTTCGCTAACTTAACAAATTACGTAAAAAAAAATTACAAACCAGACGTAATATACGACAAACTTACTAACTTTAATCGGAAAATAACAGTAGATAATTTTGGTCAACCCGGTAACGCTATACCCTTTATGGTAATGAAACTAACCAGCCCGTTTTTAAAAAAAAAATATTTCTTTATTTTTACCTATATAGCGGGTTGCAATATTAAATCGTTAATAACTCCGTCCCGCTTATCGGCTACCCGCCCATTATATAAATAAACAACTAAAACCGGTTCAGGAATTTCTCGACGGCAAGCAAATACTAATAAACCGCCTAATGCCGCCACCGCGGCCCTCTCGGCGTACTCGATAATGATACTAAAAAATTCTTCCGGAGCTACGCGTTATCAAGTATACAGTTTAGCAGCCATTTCTTCTTTCCATGTAATAGCGTATTTTCGGCCGGGTTATCGACGAGGGAGCGCAGGCTTAGCTGGAAAACCGCCAGTCCCCGGTCTTCGTCTGGATGGATCAGCAGTACCGCCGCCAGCGCGTCTTGGGCCAGCTGCAGCTGATCGGCGACAAAGCCCCGTACCTGGGTTATTGTCAAGACCGTATTCTTATATACGATCGTTTCGTTATCGTCCGACCACGAAATCTGCCCTATAGAAGTCGTAGTATCTTTGTGTTACGGACTAGGGGTTCTCGTCTTGAGGACCTACCCTTGAGGCCTAGCGCGGGATACGCCATGGCTAAACTTCGGATCAGAGGCTTGGCTCTTAAAAGGTGATCTGGAGGATCTGGGGGATCTGGGAGCAGATCACACAGATCACACAGATCCACGACACACTCACTCAAGGAAAGACGGATATATAAGAGACCGGTTTCCTATGTAGATAGCCTCTGAATAGTTTCGCTCCTTAGCTATCAATCTAAGTCTTCAATCAAAGGCACCGTTCTCTGATTGAGGGAAGAGTCAGCAAATCTCTTTAACGAACAGACTACTGAATTATTCCTCGCCCTATTGTTACCTGCAAATCAAGACCCCATTTCGGATACTGCTCATACCTCCAGGTGGATGTATGACAGGTTCGTTACACTTTGATTGCCTTCTCGTACGTGTGGAGCTTCTTTGCCTAGCAGATCGACGACCTCGAACCGTCGACTATAAAACGGGCCTGCATGGCGTCCAGGGCGGTCGTCGGATAATCCGCCTCGTCCCGTTTTACCGTTAAAAGGGCCTGTTCGGCGACGAGTAGCTGCTTTATCTTAATTAACGCCGACAGGTACCCCGTATATCGGACCGCCTTGTAAAGCCGCGGTTGCGGAAGCGGCTTATTTTCGTACGATTTTTCGATAGCTAGGATGGCAAGAAACCCTAGTATTAGGTTGTCGTAAACGTTGCCGTATAAGGTATGGTCTAGCAAGGATATGCAAAAAAGAAGGCAGGCGTCGTCGAGCAGCTCACGTAAGAAATTAAGATAGCTTGGTCGTTATTTTCCCGCAAAGCGTTTTCTAGCTCGCCGGAACGCCGTACGACGTCCGCAAACGTTAACATCTGCTTTTCGATCGCCTGGAAATGGAGGTCCGGCCCCCGTTTTTCACACATTAGCCTATATACGTAATATAATAGCCTTTCGAATACCCGCGTATATTTTTTATACGTAGCCGGTTGCAATAAGTGGAATATAGACCTCCGGATATCGTGGGACGGCACGAAGGAATTAAGTTGATACTAATCGAATACGTTTAGCTTCCCGTCGGCGAGGGAAAGCCGCGCGCGTTCGACGACGCGGCGAAACGATTCGAGGATGCGGCAAAGGATTCGGTTAGAGCCAGAATCGGAATTCGATTAGGAATTGGGATTTAAATAAGACGTGGCGGCGGCCGTATCTGTAGCTGTAGCCGTAGCTATAGCCGTAGCCGTAGTCGTAGCTGCAGCTGCGGCTGCGGTAGCGGCAGCAAATGCAGGACCGCGACGGCCGCCGTCGAGCCCGGGTAGGTCGATTAGGCGAGCGGCTCGGCCGAGGTTCTTGCTAGCAAAGAAACGCGGCCATTCGATAAGCCGCAGTTACCCTGACTGCTCCCACCGCGCTGAGACCTCGATTATAACAGCTTCGTCCGTTTCCGAAGTTTCCACCAGTTGCTGTTCTATTTATTGGCGCAGGGTTAGCGTAACGGATAGGCCGTTACCGCTGTTAGCAGCAGCATGTGTAGGCGTTAAAGCCGGGGTCGCAGCTGCGATTGAAAATGAAGGCGAAACCGGGGAAACGGGGAAGTACCGAACGCGGTTGCTACGTGCAAAAAAGCTTTGGCAGGTTACGGGACCCCGTATAACGCCCTGCTTTAGTTAGTACGTCCTAAAGTTGCCGGCGGCCCTTGCCGGCCGACCGCTTCCCCGATATTGGTAACCGTGCTTGGTTCGCAAATAGTTATACATAACGGTCTAGTTCCGGCAGACGTACGGCGGCGCCGAAGGATATTCGTAAAGGAGGCAAAGCAGGCCGTCGTAATATACCTTTTAAAAAAGCTACGGGCGGTGCGCCGAGGTCCGGCCGCAGCTCGGCAACTCTGGACCAGGCGTCCTCGATCGGCAAGACGTTAGCATAAGCGGTACAATACAGGTTTTCGAGCTTATCGTAAGAAACGGCAGGTTTAGCCGCGTAATAAAAGCGGACATGCCGCGAGACCGAAGTACCAAAGCAGCTTTTGCAAATAATATAAATTACAAAGCGAAATATAGGATAGTAATAAATAAGTTGGCAGAACTTTTCGACGTCTATGATGAAAGGTATAAAAGTCCAAGAAGTAGTTAAGAAACAGGTAGTTTATTACGGCTATTTGTAAAAGTTAAGACCAAAAAACCGGGGAAAAAAAAAAGAGGGGATGTAAGACGTCGGGCGAAATGGACGGCGTACGGACGCGTTTCTGGGCGGGTTGGGGTTGGGACTAGGGCGCAGGGGCGCAGGGGCGCGGGGGCGTGGGGGCGCGTAAGAAGGAGTACAGTACGTACCTAGACTAGGACGTTTTCGGGACGGACGGCGGACGGACCCTGGCAAAGTTCGAATATTTGGAGGCGCTAGGGGCGGAACGGGCTTAGCGCAACGAGAACAATTGGAGTCTGGGTAGGGTTCGAAAGGTTATATGGATTAGGGAGCCTAGAAGACTCCATTTGACAATAGAGCCTAGGACCTTTTCCTTTTAACTCCTACTTTAACCTTTAACTTCCATCTTTAACCCCGACTTTTTAACATTTACCTTTCTTTTTCTTCGTTTTTAATTCCTAACGTTAACCTTCGATCTTTAACTTTTAAGCTGTTTTTTTAATTCTTACCTTTTAACTCTACCATGAATTTTCAATTCTTACGTTTGCTTTTTAATTCCGTTTATTACCTTTTTTTTACCCTTTATTTTTCTTTATATTTTTCTTTTCATTTTTCATTCCTTATTTTCATTAACTTTTTCTTTTACCTTTACCTTTACCTTTAACCTTCACCTTTCCATTTCCTTTTAAATACTTTTTTTTTCTTTTTCTCCTACCTTAACTTTAATTTCTTTATTTACTTTAAGCTTTCCTTTTCATCTCAATCTTTACCGTTACTTTTTAACCCTTTTTCTTTTTACTTTTACCCTTACTTTCTTTCCGCTTTTTTCCGCCCTTTTTCCATTAACGTAATCTTTTCTTTTACTGTTACCCTTTCTTTTTTTTAATTTTGTTCTTTTTCTCTTATCTTTCTTTTTAACGTTTTTCCCTACCTTTAACTTTTATTTCTTGCTTTTTTCTTTTTTCAAACATTACCTTTCTCTCTTTGCCTTTAACTTTTTTTCTTACCTTTACTTTCAATTTTTACCTTTTTCTTTATTTTTACTCCGACTTTTCCTTTAAACTTTCCCTTTCGGCCTTTTTTTTCGACTTTTCTTTTCTACTTTCTTTTTTTTACCGTCGACTTTTACGTTTCTTTTAACTTTTTACTTCTACTTTAACTATTATTTTCGCTTTTCTTTTCCACTTTAATCTTTAACCTTTTCGTTTAACTCTTGCTTTTAATTTTATCTTTTAACTTTTATTTTTACCTTTTACTTTTACCTTTTACTTTTATCTTTACCTCCAACCTTCCTTTTAACTTTCAATTTCCATCTTTTTTTACCGATAATCTTACTTTTTAATTTTCTTTTTTTCTTTTTCATTTTTATTTATATTTATATTTCCGTTTCTTTTCTTTATCTTTAACTTTCCCTCTTAGCTTTCCTTCTTATCTTTAATTTTAACTTCTAACCTTTATTTTTTTAATTTAATTTTCTTTCTAACTTTTTTAATTTTTAATTCTTTCTTAATTCTTTACTTTTTACCTTTGACTTTTACCGTTATCCTTTATATTAAACCTTTAGTTTTAAACTTTATTTTTACCTTCCTTTTTTATCCCTTTTTTTCAACTTTTATTTTTGTTTTTATATTTATTTTTAACTTTTACTTTAAATTTCTTTTGCTTTTATTTTTGTCTTTACTTTTATTTTTGTCTTTACTTTTTATCTTTTAACCTTCGGTTTTATCTTTTTCTTTTATTTTTGAATCCCTTTTTTTTCTTTTCTTTTCTTTTTTTCTTTTTTTCTTCTTTTTTTTTCGTTTATTATTAAAAAAATAATTAAAACTTGTAATTAAAGCTAACTTTTTTCCGCCGGCTTAATTAATAGCATATATCCGATATACGACTAGATTTTATACCGCTAACCCGTTCGTTATTTTCTTGCCGTACGCCTGCTGCCGCCGCTTTACCTATTCCGTATATTCGTTTTCTGCTTTCGTATCTACCCCGAATTTTTCCCGTACCTACCTTTTTAACGTTTCGTTCCGGCTCGCCAATATTATTACCCGCAGTACCTGATCCGTTTTTTTGCAGCCCCTTTTTTTGCCGCTGCCGCCGCCGCCGCCGTTTTCTTTTACCGTTGTATATTACGCCTGCGGCAACCCGCAGCGTTAGTAGTAGCTGTAATCCGCAAATTGCATTTTTTGCTGTTACGCCTAATATTTTTCGTTTTTTAACGTACGGCAACGTTTTGCTAAATGCCGGTACCTGAACCGCTAGTTTTTCCGCCGCCCGTATTGATACCACTTGACGTAATATACGCCGTAATAGTTTTTTACTTTCTATAGCCAGTTTTATATTGCTTGTATTTTTTGATATTTTTTTTTTGCTGCTTTTTTAGCCGGTTTTTCGGCTTTAATTCCAGCTCCTGCTTTGCTAGCCCTAGCTCCGGTTCCGGGCTTTCCGTTTTTACGCCGTCGTTGCCGTTATCACCGTTATCACGGCTGTAGTGGTTGCAGCGTTCGCCGCCGACTTTTTCGTAATTCCGCTTCCGCCCGTTCATAAACGCGCTTAGCCTTACCCGGCAGTAGTTAACGTTAATTACGAACTATTCCATCACTTGCCGGTTTTGTTGTTTTACGTCGTTTTTTTGCCGGTTGTATTACGCCGCCTTGCCGTTCGTTACGATTACCGATTCCACCATTTCACTGTTTCGCCGCCCGCCGCGTTCCGTTTGTTGTACGAAATTTACGAACCTATACGGCTGTTTTATGTGTATTACCGCCACGATTTTCTAAATATCGACCTTTGTTTTTAGCCCCGTTGTTGCCGCGATCTACCGGCTTCCTTTTTTTTCGTTCTTTTTTTCGGCTTATTGTTACAGTACCTGCTACCGCCTGTTTTCGTTTATTATGCCGCTGTGATAAAAATCGTACCCCAGCCTTGTCATTAACGTTTCGTATTTCTTTTTCGTACGGCAGTATATTACCTTTTTTTGCCCGTTCCTTATATTTTTTTCCAGCCGTGACGCCGTTTGTACTATTTCGTTTTTGACCGCCATCTTGCTTGCCGTTACCGTCGTAACCTGGTACCGGATGTTTTGCTTAACCGTTGCTGCCCGTACGATGCCGGCGTTTCCGGTTATTATTTTCTGCCGGAACTACTTTTCCAAGCGTACCGGTAACGTTACCGTTAATAATATTACCGGCCGGTCGAAACGGTACAGCTTTTTTAATGCTGTTAGTCTTTTCCGGTAGCCGGCGTTTATGATAATCGTATGGTATTTATCGATAAAAATGTGCCGCAGCAGTTTCCGCGCCTGTAAGCCGTCAGCGTACGCCATAAATTCGTTATATCCGGCTAGATCTGCGTTAATTTTTATAAGCTGTATTTTTTATGGCAGTTTGTCCCGTTCCGTTCGCGTTACCGGCTGTTACCGGATATAATTAATTTCGAACGTTTTCGCCCGTTCAATTAAATCGTTTATTAACGCGACAAATAGTATTATTATTACCGTCGTGCCTAGCTTTTTTATTACCGGTAATAATATAAAAAAGATGCTTTTCCCACCGTTTGTCGGTAAAATTACGATTAATACTTGCTTATTTTGTAGCGCTATGATTTTCGTTATGCCGTTTTGCTGTTCGTCCGATTATTAATTGGCGTTTTTTTTAAACAGTTTACGTAGCCCGGTTTCGATATCGACCCGGCCGCTTTTTTCGTTATTGCCGCCGTCGTTGTTATTATCCGGCCCGGCCGTTGCCGTTATTTTTTTCCTTTTAAAACGGCCGTCGTAATTATTTTTCCCGCCGCCGCCCGCCATTCCGGCAACTTGTTTTTTTCGGACCCTCCCCGTTTCTGCCGCTGCTTTCGCCGCCTTTTTTCTGCTTTTTCCGTACGGTAATAACGTTATATTGTTAGAAACGTCGACGGTTAAGTACTGGTGTTAAAGCCGGCTGATTTTCCGGTAATTGGCGATTATTTGCGGTTATAGCTGTCTAGGAAACCGGATATCTAGCGCGTAATGTTGCTGTACGATCGTATTGTTATACGTCGCCTGTAAATCCCAGATATATTTTATTTTGCGCCGTTTTTTCGCCTTTTCGGTTACCGTATTTTCGTACCCGTACCCGTACCTGCCACCGCTACCCGTCTTGCCGTTTGCTGCCTGCCCGTTGTCGTTTGTTTTTATATCGATTTCGAGCTGCCGTATTACCAAACCGCGGATTTTGTAGCTTAGTTCGATAGTAACGTACCGGTAGTCCGTTACCGTCAGCTTTACGCTAACGTGCCGGCCCGTTGCCGACGCTAACTGTTTGCTTAGCTCCGCCGTTTCCTAACGGCCTTTCCGCCCGTTTTTTTAAAGTTATTTATCCAGCGACGCCGACGCCGACGCGCCACGCGCCCCTGCCCGTGCTGTTAATATTTTTTTCGAACGGTAGCAACCAGGTGACGTACGTGATTATTATTTTGTTTACGTGTTCCGGTAGGAATTGCGCGATTTTACGGCCGATACCGCGGATTGCTTTATTTTTGTTACGGTTTATTATTAGCAGTATTTACCCGTCAAAAACAAATACGTTCCAAAACAATTGTTACGTATTATAATACCGTATTATCATAATTTTCGGCCCGCGTTCCGGCTGGTCCGTTTAAACGTACGTATTAATTAAATACGTCTTTTTAAAATTTTATAATTACGATACGTATTTCGTTACTTAGTTTTGCCGTTAACGGCCCGTCCGTTCGTTTTATAACGTACCGCGCGTTAACTCGGTAACCTATTGGTAACCCGGCCGTAATTATTCGTTTTTGCCGTTTATTACGAATAACCGCCCCGGGCCTCTATATACTATGCTGTCGACAACCCGCGCCGTTTCGATCGACACCCGCACGTCGGCCCATCCGCCGAAAAACAACCCGTTTAATAGATTTTCCGTTTCCCGTACGTCCGCCCGTACCGCGTTCCGGAATTTCCGTAATTTGATCCGTTACTTTAAATATCGTAACGCCTCGCCGCCTTCTTTTTACATAATTCGCGCCGTCCCGCTTTTCTTACGCCGGTATCTTTTTTCGTACGATATTTAACGGATAATTATATTAAACGGCGTATTTAACCCGTCCGCTAACTACCGCCGGTATTCATCTTTAAACAGTTTAACGACGTCGGCGTTTATATCGTTTAGTTTATCCGGGTCATCCGGCTAACCTTCGAAAATATGTTCGAATATTAAAAACCGGCCGTATTATATAACGTCCGTAAATTGGCCTGTATAATCCTTCGCCGGTTTTTACGAACGCCGGGTTCCGTTAATCCTTAATACGGCAACAAAATGTAATAACGGGTTATTATATATCTGGAAAACTATTTTTTACTTTAACGAATAAATACAGAATTAAAAAACTAACTTATTAAGCGCCTTTTCCATATACGCGTTACCGGCGTCCGTCAGGCCCCCGTCTAAGCCTCCGTCCAGGTCTTTGTTAAGGCCCCCGTCCAGGTTTTTGTCACCGTTAAACAACCGCGCCACGTCATTAAACGCTATTTATTACGCGTTAGAAAACCGTACGCCGTATTACGTTCCGGCTTCGCCCCGGCCTAACCGCTACGCCCGTACGTAATAATATAAGTACCGCGTTTAATACGCCCGGTACCGGTTTATCAAGCTAGCCTGGTTTTTCGTACCGAACGGCCATCTTGCCGGTTTATTCGGGTCGATGTTAGCAAGTTACCGTAACGTTTCGTACGGTACCGTCTCGAATTGCTTAGCATATTTCGCTATTTCGCAATCGAAGTTGCTACTTAACCGCGCCAGCCGTTACTGCTTTTTTTTTACTACCGTATCCCGTAACCTCGCCTAAATTACGCCGGATACCGGGCCCGTGTTGGCCTTATATAACTCGACGAGGTCTTTTTTTTTCGAAATGTTTCGCCTAGCTTATTTTCTTAACCCAGGTCGATTCGACATCGACGCCACCGGCGCCGTCGGCCGTCTGCCGCCGCCTTTTTTTTTCCCGCCGTTAGATTACTGTCGTACGTTACCAATATCGATTCCTACCCGTTATTATTACCCGTACCCGTACCCGTTTTTGCGCCCGCCTTCGCGTTACTGTTATTATCGACAAGCTGCCGCCCCCCCCGTTTGACCTCGAACCAGCCGTTTACTGCGCGGTTACGGAAAAACTTCTGGTACCGTACGCCTTCGTACCACGATACGTCCGCCGTATTTTGTTACCTTAACGCCTGTTACGCCGCCGCCGCTACCCGCTTTTTCGCCCGCAAGTTAACCTACCCTAACGCCGTACGGTAATATTTCTGGATTTTTTTAACGTACCGGCTAACGTACGTATAATGCCGGTATCCGAACTTATCGTTTACCGGGTATTACAGAAAAAAAACGGCGGCGTAATCCGGGTCGGGAAACCGGAACCCGCGTAACTAAATTTGGTTCGCGAAAATTTTCGAAATTTGTCGAACTTTTTGGGCAATTACCCGGCGTTCGCCAGCCGACTTCGTTACGTAATCAAACCCGCCGTTAAAATAACTTTCGATTTCGTTTACCGCGTATCCGAAACGGCATTTTTTATAAATAATAATTTTATGCGTAAGTAAATAAACGAACGGTTCGATACCAGACGATATAATTAAAAACCTATATGATATATTTAATAATAAATCCGGTTTCGCATATATTATTTCGAATAAATTATAACGTATACCGCCGAAAATAAAACGGTACGGCCGCGCGTACGGGCATAAAACGTAATACGCGTCACGTATGCGGAAATACGTTTCGTTTTAAATTGGTACCTTTTCCGTATATGGCTTAGCGTTTTCTTTTCGGGTTTTTACCTTTTACCAGCCCCGGGCCGTCCTTTATTAATTTTCCCTTTTAGTTTTTTTCGGATACAAAATTGCCTATTTTCGGAACGTCGCGCGGTTTTTAAATTCGGCCGCCGCGTTGCCGTCGCCCTGCTTCCCAGGTACCCGGTTTAAACGGCGCGATTTGGCCGTTACGTCACAAAGAAACCTTACGTTTTGCATTTGTAAAAAAACCCTATCCCGTAACCCGTATACGCTTTCTGCTAAATAGAAAGAAACTTTTCTAAGGTTCTATTGGGAATAATACCTAAGGCCTCCGTCCAGGTTTCCGTCGCTGTCGAGCAGCCGCGCTACGTCGTCGAGCGCCGCCTATTACGCATCGGAAAACTATATGCCGTACCACGTCCCGGCCTTACCCCGGCTCAGCCGTTACGTCCGTACGTAATAATATAAATACCGCATTTAATACGCTTAATATTAATCTATCGAGCTAGCTTGGTTTTTCGTATTAAACGGCCGCTTTACCGGTTTATTTAGGTTAATATTAGTAAATTACCGTAACGTTTCGTACGGTACCGTTTCGAACCGCTTAACGTATTTTGGTATTTCGTAATCGAAACTGTTACCTAACCGCATTAGCCGTTATTATTTCTTTCTTATTGTTACGTTCCGCAATTTTACCCGGACCGCGCCGGATACCGGGTTTATGCTGGCCTTGTACAACTTGACGAAATCTTTTTTTTTAAAATGTTTCGCCCAGCCTATCTTTTTAACCCAGGTTAATTCGACGTTAACGCCGCCGGCGCCGTCGGCCGTCCGCCGCCTTTTTTTTTTTGCCGCCAGATTACCGTCGTACGTTGCTAATATTAATTTTTACCTGTTATCGTTACCCGTACCCGTACCCGTTTCCGCGCCTGCTTTCGCATTACCGTCGTTATCGGCAGGCCGCCGCCCTTTCCGTTTAACCTTAAACCAGCCGCTTACCGCGCGGTTACGGAAAAACCTTTAATACCGTACGCCTTTATACCACGGTATATCCGCTGCACTTTATTACCCTAGCGCCCGTTATACCGCCGCCGCCACCCGTTTTTTTATCCGTAAGTTAGCCCATTTATACGCCGTACGGTAATATTTCTGGATTTTTTTAACATACCGGCTAACGTACGCGTAACGCCAATATTTAAACCCGTTATTTACCGGGCGTTACAAAAAAAAAACGGCGGCGTAACCCGGATCGGAAAACCGGAACCCGCATAACTAGGCTTAATTCGCAAAAATTTCCGGAATTTATCGAACTTTTTAAACGATTACCCGGTATTTACTAGCCGACCTTACCGCATAATTAAACCCGCCGTTAAAGTAACTCTTAACCTTATTTATTACGTATCCGAAATAACACTTTTTACAAATAATAATTTTATACGTAAGCAAATAAACGAACGGTTCGATACCGGACGACATAATTAAAAACGTATATAATATATTTTATAATAAATCCGGTTTCGTATATATTATTTCGAATAAATTATAGCGCATACCGCCGAAAATAAAACGGCATAGTTACGTATGTAAACGTAAAACGTAATACGTATTACGTACGTAAAAACGCGTCTCGTTTTAAATTAACACCTTTCCCGTATACGGCTTAACGCCTTTTCTTTTCGGGTCCTTACCTTTTACCAGCCCCGGACCGTCCCTTATTAAATCTCCTTTTTAGCTTTTTTCGGACGCAAAATTGCCTACTTCCGGAACGTCACGCAGCTTTTAAGTTCGGCCGCCGCGTCGCCGTCGTCCTGCTTCCCAGGTACCCGGTTTAAACGGCGTAATTTGGCCGTCACGTCATAAAGAAACCTTAGGTTTTACATTTGCAAAAAAACCTTACCCCGTAGCCCATGCACGCTCCCCGTTAAATGGAAAAAAACCCTTTTAAGGTTTTATTAGGAATAATGCCTAGGCTTTTTTCGTACGGCAATATACCACCCCTTTCTGGCCCTCTTTCATCCCCTACTCCAAGCGTAACGCCGTCCGTACCACCTTGTCCTCAACCGCCGTCCGGCCCGCCGGCGCTACTGTCGTAACCCGGTACCAGATATTCCGCTTAACCGTTACCGCCCGTATAATATCGGCATTTGCGGTTACCATTTCTTGCCGGAACCACTTTTCGAAACGTACTAGCAACGTTACCGTTAACAATATTACGGGCCGGTCGAAACGGTATAATCCCTTTAACCCCGTTAACCGCGTCCAGTAATTAACGTTTATAATAATCATATAGCACTTATCGATAAAAATACATCGTAACAACCTTTATATGCGCAAGCTATCGGCGTACGCCATAAATTCGTCGCCGCCAGCCAGATCCGCATTAATCACTAATAACCGCACTTCTTATAACGGCTCGTCTCGTCCCGTCCGCGCCACCGGCTGCTATTAGATATAATCGACACCGAACGCCCTTACCCGTTTAACAAGATCATCGATTAACGCCATAAACGATACCATTACTACCGTCGTACCCAGCCTTTCCACCGCCGGCGGCAACATAAAAAAAATACCTTTTCCGCCGTTTATTAGCAAAATTACGATTAAAACCTGCCTACCCTACAACGTTATAATCTTAACCATGCCATCCTATTATTCGCCCAACCGCTAACGGGTTTCTTATCCGAACAACCTGCAAAACCCGGCGTTAACATCGACGCAATTACCGTTTCCGTCGTCGTCGCTACTGTTGCTGTTATTATCCAGCCCGGCTACCGCCGTTTTTTGTTTTTTATAGCGGTCGCCATCGTACTAGCTACTGTTATCGCCATCGCCGTCACCGTTACCGCCAACGCCTACCATTTTGGCAACCGGCCTTTTTCGAGATTTTCTCGTTTTTAATATTACTATTACCGCCGCCGCCATGCCGTTACCACCGTTACCGCCATCAAGGTTTAAATATTAATATTAAAGCCGGTTAATTTTCCGGTAATTGGCGATTATTTACGGCTATAACTGCCCGGAAAACCGGATATCTAGTACGTAATGCCGTTACGCGATAATGTTACCGTACGTTACCTGCAGGTTTTAGATATATTCCATCCTACGTTACCCCTTCGCCTCGCCGGTTACCGGGTCCTTATTCCTGCCGCCCGCCGCCTTACCGTTCGCCGCCTGCTCGTCGGCTCCTATATCGACTTCGAACTGCCGTATTATTAGGCCGCGGATTTTTCGCCCGAGTTCGATAACGACGTACCGGTAATCCGCTACCGTTAACTCTACGCCGACGTACCGGCCCGTCGTCAACGCCAACTACTGGCTTAATTCCGCCGTATCCTAACGCTCCTTTTACCCGTTTTTCCAAAATTATTCGTTTAACAATGCCGACGTCAACGGGCCCCCGAACGGCCCTTCGGGCCGCGCTGCTAATAGCAACATTTTTTCGAACGGCAACAACCACGTTACGTACGTAACCATTATTTTACTTACGGGTTCCGGCAAAAACTACGCGACCTTACAGCCGATACCGCAAATCGCCTTATTTTTATCGCGATCCGTTATAAACAATACCTCGCCGTCGAAAACAAATACGCCCCGAAACAATTATTACGTATCGTAATACCGTACCGTCATAATTTCCGGACGGTGCCCCAACTGGCCCTTTTAAACGTACGTATTAACCAAATGCAACCTTTTAAAATCCCGTAACTACGCTAGGTATTTCGTTACGCAATTTTAACGCCAACGGCCGGCGTTATCATCCTATAACGCGCCATACGCCAATTCGGCGACCCGTTAATAACCCGGCCGTAACCAATCGTTCCGGTTATTCGTTACGAACGACCGTCCCGGACCTTCGTATACCATGCTATCAACGACCCGCGCCGTCTCGATTAACGCCCATACGTTGGCCCAGCCGCCGAAAAATAAGCCGTTAAATAAATCTTCCGTTTCCCGTACGCCGATGCGAACGGCGTTACGAAATTTTCGCAACTCGATCCGTTACCCCAGGTACCGTAACGTTTCGCCACCTTCCTTTTATATAATTCGCGCCATACCGCTTTTGTTACAGCAGTACCTTTTTTCGTATAATATCTAACGAATTATCGTATTAAATAACGTATTCGACCCGTCTACCAATTACCGCCGGTATTTATCTTTAAACCGCTTAACGGCGTTAACGTTTATATCGTCCGGATTATCCGGTTAACTTTCGAAAACGTATTCCAATATTAACAACTAACCGTATTACATAACGCCCGCAAACTAGCTCATATATTTCTTTGCCGGCCTCCACAAACGCCGGGCGCCGTTAATCCTTAATACGGCGGCGAAATATAACAACGGATTGTTATATACCCGGAAAGCTACTTTTTATTTTAACGAATAAATATAAAATTAAAAAACCGATTTATCGAACGCCTTTTTCGTACGCGTATTACCGACGTTTGTTAAACCCCCGCTTAAACCCCTGTCCAGGTTCTTATCGGGGCCCTTATCCAGGTTTCCGTTGCCGTCGCCGTTGCCGTTACCGTTAAGCAGCCACGTTACGTCGTCCAACGCTGCCTATTACGCGTCGGAAAACCGTACGCCGTACCGCGTCCCGGCCTTATCCCGGCCTAGCCGTTACGCCCGTATGTAATAATATAAATACCGCGTTTAATACGCCCGGTACCGATTTATTAAACTGGTTTAATTTTTCGTACCAAACGGCCGCCTTACCGGCTTATTCGGATTAATATTAACAAATTATCGTAACGTTTCGTACAGTACCGTTTTGAACCGTTTAATACATTTCGTTATTTTACGGTCGAAATTACCGCCTAACCGCGTTAACCGTTACTACTTTTTTTTCGTTACCGCGTTCCGCAACCTTACCCGGACCGTACCGGATACCGGGCCCGCGTTAACCTTATATAACTCGATAAAATTTTTCCTTTCGAAATACTTTGCCTAGCCTATTTCCTTAACCTAGGTCGATTCGACGTCGACACCGCCGGCACCGTCGGCCGTCCGCTATCGCCTTTTTTTTTTTACCGCTAGATTATTGTCGTACGTCGCTAATATCAACTTTTACCCATTATCGTTACCCGTACCCGTACCCGTTTCCGCGCCCGTTTCCGCGCTACCGTCGTTATCGGTGGGCCACCGCCCCCTCCGTTCGACCTCGAACCAGCCGTTTGTTACGTAGCTACGGAAAAACCTTTAATACCGTACGTTCTCGCGTTACGGTACGTCCGCCGCGCTTTATTACCTTAACGCCCGTTACGTTACCGCCGTTACCTACTTTTTCGCCCGTAAATTAGCCTACCCGTACGCCATACGGCAGTATTTCTGGATTTTTTTAACGTATCGGTTAACGTACGTATAACGCCGGTACCCAAACCCATTATTTACCGAACGCTGCAAAAAAAAAAAAAACGACGGCGCAGCCCGGGTCGGAAAACCGAAACCTGCATAATTAAGTTTAATTTACGAAAATTTCCGGAATTTATCGAACCTTTTAAACGATTACCCGGCATTCACCAACCGATTTCGCCGTATAATTAAACCCACCATCAAAGTAACTTTCGATTTCGTCCGCTGCGTATCCGAAACGGTATTTTTTATAAATAATAATTTTATACATAAGCAAATAAACGAACGGTTTAATACCGGACGATATAATTAAAAACGTATATAATATATTTAATAATAAATCCGGTTTCGCATATATTATTTTAAATAAATTATAACGCATACCGTCGAAAATAAAACGGTACTGTTACGCGCATAAATATAAGACGTAATATACGTCGCGTTTACAAAAACGCGTCCCGATTTAAATTAACACCTTTCTTATATACGGCTTAACGTTTTTTCTTTTCGGATTTCCACTTTTTACCAGCCCCGGGCTATCCTTTATTAATTCTTCTTTCCAGCTTTTTTCGGACGCAAAATTACATACTTCCGAAACGTTACGTAACTTTTAAATTCGGCCGCCACGTTACCATCGCCTTGCTTTTTAGGTACCCGGTTTAAACGGTGTGATTTGGCCGTTACGTTATAAAGGAACTTTACGTTTTGTATTTGCAAAAAGACTTTATCCCGTAACCCGTATACGCTTTCCGCTAAATGGAAAGAAACCCTTTTAAAGTTCTATTAAAAATAATATCTAGGTATTTTAAACATTTCAGGTTCAAGCTTGGAAAATAGAATAAAGCTAATATACAGAAATTATTTTACGATTAATTTCTACGATAGATATTATACCTAATATCTTTAAATACGATAACTTTTTAAACGGTTTTTATAGTTAGGATAGATTGCATATTTCAATCCCGTGCTTTATTTCGATTCCGATTGGTGGTTGCTTATAAGTTTCGGCCTTGGTAAACTTTATATCCGCTGGTTACTGTTTAATCAGGTTTTTAAAAGTAGATAATAACTTTATACGGCAAACCTTAAAGATAAACCTTAAAAACGTATAACAAGCTTTATAAACCTTTACCAGTTTTACAACTAAAAAGTCCAACTTAGATCGTTTTTGCAGCTTTTTAAGTTTTTATTAATTAAGATATTAACCGAAATAATATAATATACTATACGAATACGTAATATCAGTTATTTGAAATGGGAAGGTTTCGATAAATACCGTCTCATTTACGGTAATTTATTCGGAAAAGATTACTGTATAATTTAAAGCAGTTAACGTAACTGTCGATTTGGTAAATCATTTCCTATAAAATTAATTACGCTTTTTAATATTCGGATATTACGTTATTTTCAATAAAGAAAATATACTTTCTTACGAGTTTATTATAAATAATCTCGATTTAACGGAAAAACTATTAACAAAGATATAAAGGGATAAGGATAATAAGGACAACAAGTTAAACAATTCCGAGATCCAACTGCTAAAACATTATACGTTAAAGGATGATAAGCGCTGGTTTGTTCGGCTGTTTAAAACTGCGAGGAACTTCCAGAATTCCGACAAGAATCGACGTAGATAAAAGCAGGACTAGGCAGTCTAGAGTCGCCTGCAAGACGGAAAGGTGTTAGTGAAATATAGGAATTAAGGTAGCAATCTATCATTTTATCCAATTTTGTATATACGGTCACGTTTTTTCGAAGGAGAATTATTATATTATATATTATTAAAAGCCTTATTAAAAAGCCCGTTTTGTCGAAGTTATAAATATCTTTTTTACGATACCGTATTTCGTAATTATAATCCGAATAAACTCGAATTATTTACGAAATACTTTTAAGTTTTCGTATCATATCTTTTAATAAAAACTTTTCGATTTAACCGCCTTTTAAGTTTTTTTTGCCGCTTAACAAAGTTTAACGCTTAGTTAAGTTTAACGCGTTTTGGTACGCGTTAAATAAGCAATATATTAACTATATCTTTAATATATTAAAACCGAATAGGAAACGTTTACGTATTTAAGCCGAAAATTCGATCGATAATCGATTTTTTTTTCAGTTGCCGTTAATTTCTGTAAAGAAAAGATAATATCGGTTCGGGCGCGTTTACTGTTAAGACGGTATGCTGAAGTAAAAATGAAATTTCATAAATAAAACTAAGCTTTTTATAATTAAGTTTCGGGTTTTGTTTTTTAACCTAAATAGCTAAGTGTATTTTCGTTTTTTTTGTAAGGCGTTTGATAATGTTGCTATTAAGAAATAAATACTTAAAGATAGGTAGTTGAAATATATGAAAAAAGTGTTACGTTTATATATATATAGCATTTATATATATAAAACGTTTTTTAATACAATTATAATAAATTTAACAAAATAGCAATCGAAGATTTAAAATAATACGTATTATTATTTCAGCCTTTCTTATATCTCTTTTATAATTTATGAAATCCTTTATTTTTATCTATTTTTCTTATTTTATTATATTATTTCAGAAACCCAGTGATTTGGTGGAATTTGGCCTCCAAAGCGGGGTGCACTCCAAAGGTGGGTCACCCACACTAGTCATCGGATGGAGGAATAGGTAAGCTTCGTCCCTATACGGTAGAAATTAGCCTACATAACTCCTGACCCACTATGAACGCAGGTATGTACAAGATTGATGTTTCGATTTAAGTTGGTCCTCGAATACGTTGCCACGATGCGGGCTCGACGGTAAAATCTGGAGACAGGATCATCTGGCATGGTGGGCAACGACTTGACGTATGGCACAATGACAAGTTACCCCTCCTGAGGTCGCCCAGTGCGATTATTGGCGGTCAAGAATATGGGCGGCGGGTTGGCCGGTGGATCCTTGCGTCGAGTGGTGACAACTCATCAGACCTCCTCCCTCCCTTAAACCGGATTATCAATATCGCGTCAAGACCATGGACACACATAAAGCAACCAAAGCGCGTTATGCTGTATTCATATCCGTCGAGTCTGCGGTCTGCCGCTTTCGAGTCCAGCAACCTAACCTTTACCTGAATCATTTTCCGACCCTTGTCCCTCTTTCATTGGACCTGCAGCCCTTCTGACAGGGAGACACTAGATCCAGGTATGATGGGCTCTTCGTCTGTATCGAAGGAATCAACCCGCCGCGTTTCTACTACTTCGGACCCGCCTTCGCGTCGCGAGACCAAGGGCACCAGCAGGGCGATTGCCGACACAAAGGGCGCCAACAAGACGATTAACGAGATTAAGGGGATAAGCAAGTTCATCGAGGAGGACCGTGGCGAGAAAGGCAGGGCCATTATTGCGGTCGTGTCGTCCAGCAACCTCGACGAGCTGGAGCGCAGGCTGCACTCTTCCCGGTGGAAGTTCTGGAAGTGCAAGTCGCCCCGACACCCCGCCGTATCATGAGCCACGACTAACCCCGACTGAGGTCCATAGCGAAGGGTCTTGTCCGCATAACCAGCACGGACCATTTGCAGGATGCCATCGAGTACATCCAGAATAAGCCCAACCAGCACTTAACGCTGCTCGTGAGCAGAGATATCGAGGACGTCATCCAGTTTCACGTGCCGTCCAGCTTTCGCGCTCTCAGCGTCTTCCGTTGTTACCACGACCAGGATAGGGAGGGAACGCTCCTGATCAGCGGCTCGTCGACGTTCAAGTCTGTCAGGCTCGACGACTGGCAGGGTAGGAAGCACAGCAAACATGCCATCTACCTCGGCGACGGTGTCGGCATCAAGGTGGAGATGGCGGAGGGCAACCCATGGGCGTTCCAGTGCGCCCAGGTTCTGTCGGAGATAGACTTGCAGGAGGTCAGGAGGAATCTGAGCCTCATCTGCGAGCCCTGCGGCCCCGACGAGATCTGGTGGAAGAAGATCATGGGTCCGATGGCTACCATCCTGGGCCTGCTCACGGGAAGAGGCAAGGACCCGGGCGCGTTCAAGGCGACGGCGGCCGGTCTCAACGTCGAGTACCATTTCGGCACCGCCGCTTTGACGATCGCGACCGCCGGCATCAAGTCCCACACCATCTACTCGGCCGCTGGACCGGCCGCTATGCTGGGCTTCGGGGCAGCCATGGTGGCCTATCTCATTCCGTGGGACACCGTGTTCATGTGGCTGAAAGGCGTGTTTTCGAGGCTCTATCAGGGGTTTCTGTCGCTCTGGAAAAACATCTTCAGATGGATATCGGAAAAGCTCTTTGGCACGGTCCCGCACAAACCGGTTAAGCCGGTCCAGCTGATGCGCACGCAATCCTCAAAACGGTAGAGCTGGTCTTTACAATTTGTATGTAAATGTATACCTGAATCGTATACGCTCTTTCCAACGAGTCGAGGCAAACCTGTCCGTTCCACAAACTACCCTTGTGACTGCTTCCTTTTACACTGGGGATAATTGGTGCGGCCATTTTGGCTTCATCGAAATCGGTGAGCTTCTTCGAGTCTCCGTTACGTAACCGATCAACCTAGGCGTTGCCCGGAACGCCGTCTTCCAAGTTTCTCAGTTCCCACTTCCACGGAAGTTGCTTTATTTGCTTAGCTTGAAGTCGAAGTACATCCACCCCAGGTGTATATAATTCTGGCCTTCGTTCGCGCTCGACAGCACAACGAACGTCGTCAGCGGTTGGTCCCAGCCGAAGCCCTGCGGCTGATCTTTCGTAAAAGCCATCGGAGCGTTTCCAGTCGCCATCGCGGCGATCTGATCGCTTAACCGAATCCAAGGTCAACTTCCTGGTCGTCGAAACCATGACCAGTCTTTCTCGTCATCAGTAACATAACAGGAGCCCGACAGGTTCAAGGTTAAGGTTAAGGTTGGATGCAGATATGCAAGGCTATAAGGACGACGGGTTTAGGACAGGGGTAGGGTTGTGGTCCTCTGATTGCGGCGGAGATAGCGACAGCGGTAAGCATAGCGAGGAGAGTAGCAAAGCGACAGCAGCCCAAAGCATGCGTTTTGCAGCCTACAGTCTAAGAAAGCTTACCTAGCCGGAATAGGACTGTGTCCAACTAGAACGTCTTACACATGGCACGCAATGCAACCGACAGAGAACCTAGAAAATGGCCGCCCTAGCATTTATTACCAATTACGAAGTCCGCGATGCTGCGGATGAGAACCGAGACCGGAACACCAGAACGCCCACCCTAACCATCTCAGAACGACGCCGGCGGGCAACACACAACCACACAGCACAATAACCAACCACGACTGGCCTACGCTCCTACCCATCCTGGGCCATAAATTACCAATAGTACCCCTCCGAGGAGCCGGGAGCGACAGGGCAGTCGGGGGGAAAGCCGGGGTTCTCGGCATCATCCCCGCTGTACGCTCCTGCGTCGTACTCCTCCTCCACGATAAGATTTTCAAACCCTGCTAGCTGCTGGAAGAGAGGCTACGCGATAAGGCATGGTTGCGATAGACTTTAAGTATTTAGGTTTAGTTGCGACAGGCTTTAGGGACCTAGGCCTCGATGCAAAAAGCGTTAAGCGCTGCTATCGTCCGAGTTTCTTAGCCGCCCCAGAAGTATACGCTAATGTTAATATAAAAGTGCCTACTATAGAGAGCTAGATACACTTCGTAAAACAGACCAGTGGCATAGCAGCCCTAAGAGCTTAGCCTAGTAGCTTAATTCGACGTCCAAACGTCACAGTTCTTCATGCTGACTAGCAGGTAATGTAACTCTGTCACAGTTAGGCTAATCGCGAGGAACGTGTGCATAGATCAAGCTCTAAAGAGCAGTGGCTAGAGAGCTCTATATATAGTGGGAGCCCCGGAACAACGTTCTTACGGGGTGACTACAGTTCCCTGGGCCTTGATGACTAAGCAAGTAACCCCTATTCTGCGACAAACTCAGTTTCAATGTTCGCTCCAAGATAGTCTACCCTCGTTTCCTCATCCCGTCAACGACACGTAACATCGGTATCGAGAAATCTTATAGAGCACCTACTAAGCATATCGCTCGTCTTGTATTCACAATCAGTAGCATACAGGACGTGTTGGACGCGGGGGAGAAGATATGGAGCGCCGGCTGCGGACCACTCGTCACAACTTCAAGTTCATGCACGAGAGATAGCTCTGAACCGCTAACTGTCTACAGGGTATCGCGAAGGGCGACTTGCGGAGGGTGGCGGAACTGCTGGACGGCATCATCAACCTGTACGGCAGAGCATTGGCAGGGGTCTGGGACGGCGAGACGGTAGACCGCATGCGACTGCTCACCCGCCGGCTCGATAAGAACGAGCGGGTACCGGTGGACGTCGCGGCCGAGCTCCTGAGCTTGTTGGGGATTAACCTCAATCCGCAGGTGGTGGGTTGCGGAGGCTCGCCCTCCACTTCGTCCTGTTCGATGCGTGGCAGATGTCGCGCGTCATCAGGTCGAGGTGGCCGCGGGTGCAGGGCATCAGCGACGCGAGAAGCCGGTTGGAAGAGGGGCTTCGGGTCCTGTAAAAGGATCTGGGTAATTTATGGGATCTCATGGGTCGTGACGCGGGGCGGGAGTTAGGTCGATCGTCCGCGGCACGGCCAAAGGGAAGATGGAACCGGGTGATCCTAGGGTGTCTCACATCTTGGACAGGACCCCCTGGAAGTTCTGTGCGGAGCACGACGTGATTCTCTTAATGTTGCCGCAGGCGGAGGCGGTCTCAGGCGTCTGATTGTTGGACCTAACAGCCAGCACGGTAAGACTGGTTGGCAGCTCGCGCGGGTACTTCGTCGACGGCGGCGGGTATAGGTTCGCGGCCATGGGCGCCGGCGGGGATACCGTTGTGTGCGTGGGTGGTAGGGAACGAAGACATGAATTTGATCTTCGACAATCTGAACCACCCACTGTAATAGGTATGAAGATATAGGAGTCGGCATAGGCGCCGGCGTAGGAGCCGGTGATGCCTAGTCGGGAATGGCAGGCGTAGCTTCCGAAAGCCTGTGATGAGACCGTGTAATTCTGTAATAGATAACGAGATGTACAGACAACACACTGGACTGAACCGTGAGATAGGCCATACTTAGAGTGCTACAGTAATAGATTGTCATCGTAATCGTGTCATAGGAGTCGAAAGTCATCGTAACCAGCTGATGCCAAGTAGAACCCACTATAGCAGTCCTTTAACGAGCGCCTACATCGCGCTATCAAGTTAACCGAAAATGCCCCCATCTCAAAGTCGAGTCGGCACCGGTGGGATGGGTAGATACGTGTAGGACTGTGATTTATGTGGCGGCTGTGCTTGCGCTTGGTGTTTATGACGTAGTTGAAGATAGGGCCATGCTCCGGAGGAGCTACCGATTAGAGTAATGGCAGTAACCTCGCCAAAGCGAGCGCTGTCAATTTGGCATTTTGTTGCATATATCATACCCAGAACGCAGTGAGAACAGAGCAACTACAACTATCGTATTCTCCAAACGCCATCGTAGCTTACAAGGATTTCGAGATTAAGCAGAGCAAGGAAAATAACCTTCGCCGCAGTGACAACTGGGGGTGTGGAAGGACAGCGCTCTGGGTGGCGGTTACAGCGGCCAGCCATCGAAGCCGGGCACTGTCGCGTACCATGTAACATGTCTTGGAAGCGCCCAGTTGCTATAGAGGTAGGTGTACAGGAGCCGAACTTGGAAGTGCGCCTATCATCCCTCCCCTGCTAAGGAATTTCTCGACCGCCTGGTCAAGTTTAGGGTTCCGCGCTTGTCTTCGCCTGACCATTTAACATCTTAACTACTACCACCCAGCGCTCTTCTTCACAAGCCTTCCCCTGCTCTCGCGCCCTTCAGGGGGTAGGCAGGACGCGTGCTACGGCGATCCTCAGATGTCTGAAGCCTATGCACGTACCTGTAAGTCTTCTTCTACGGCACCGCCGGGCCCCTCTGCCCCCTGCAGCAAGAGCTTGTGGAAGTGAATTGTAGAATCCATATGCCTTTCCGGTGCTCGACACGTACACCGCCAGAGAGCTCTTTTCAACTCGCTTCAGCCACCTTCAAGCACTGGCCTGCGGGAGAGGTGTACGGTACGGTTATCCCGGATGCTTCACGGAACATTCTGCTATGTAAAGAAAAGACTACAGGGCTGGCGGGTTGTTTCTCGGTCTTTGGTGTACCGCAAGGTTTAAAGGCATATAATGGGATGAGCTGTCAGGTCCATAAAGTCTATGCGACAGTACCGGTGGAGAGCGGGTGGTTTAGGCATGTCTGGGCTGACAATGTCTCGGTTTGGGTCGCGGAAATCGATTGTTTGCGGCTACTCTTATTTCGAATCAGAGTGTCCCCGCCCCACTTAGCTTCTAAATCACACCTCTTTTTTTGTATGGGCCCCTTCAGAACGCGTATAGCCCTTCGACAGCAACATAATAACAGCTATAATAACAAAAAACGAAGCTCCCGTAATTTATTTCTTGAGCGTAATCGTATTATTAATGCGTAATTTTGTTATTAATAATTTTCTTTAAAGCTTTAATTTTTATTTTACGTTCCGTATTACGAAAACCCAGTTAACCTAATTAAATCTTTTTTAACTTACTTAGCCGTACGCGTTTTTTTAAAGTTAATTCGAATTAGCGAAATTATAAACGAATATTTCGAAATATTTCCCCAGGTTAATCTCGTAATAATTTCGAAAAGGTTACGTAAACCGTTTATAAAATTTATTTAAATTATCGAAAAAAACCCAGTTATTTTTTTAATACCCGGGTTAATAATATTTATAAAACAATTAATAATAAGTAATTAACTATTACGAAAACCGTTTCGAAAAATAAATAAAAAAGCAAATAACCGATAATTATTTTCGAAATTGAAAATTTTTAAAACCCCGAAATTAAGATTATTACGAATATAAAAAAAGATATAAAAAACGTTTCTAGAATTACGAATAACGAATTTTCCGAAAATAAAATTATTCCAACCGAACTTTCCAAAAATAAGCTTTCCGAAAACGAAGTTATTCGAAACGAAACTTTCGAAAACGAACTTTCCGAAAACGAAATTATTTAAAATAAACTTTCCGAAAACGTTTTAAATAAAAATACTTTTATTAATGTCTTTAAACCGAAACTTTTAAATATACGTACGTAATTCCTTAACGTTATTAAGGTTACTATTAACAGCAAATTTTCGAAAAAAGAACTTAACAAAATACGAAACATTTTTTAAATTATTAATTCGTAAAAATTTAAACAATATATTAATAATTATTAAACGAAAACATTTAAGAAAAGTTTATTCAATTTTATTAATTAACGCGTTATTAATTATATTAACGAAAAATTACAAAACGAATACAAATATAATTTTTGATACATATTCGTTTAAGTTGGAAAATTTACGTAACGCTGCGAATTTAATTACGAAAATATATTATAACTTTTTAAGATATTATTATACGATATTTTTAACATTAATAAATTTATTAAAATTATTATTAATATTACGAAACGTAATGACAACAAAGGCGTTTTTTTAAATTTTACATATAATTTTAATTTTCGATTAAAAGAATTCTGACTTTAACTTAATTTTACTTTTAAACGTTTTAACAACACAATAAATTAAAGAACGTTTTTTATATAACGTTAACGTTCGTCGTTTTATATTTTATAATAATCAACCCGTATTAACGGTAATTCTTTTATTAAAATTTCCCAAAACCGTAACGTTACAAAAACGTTCACGCTTATAACCTTTTCTTTTAAAAATCCCCTTCCGGTAATACCTATAACAGGTCGGAAACTTATTACGAAATACCTATTTATGCCTGTTTTCGATATATAAGCCGAATTCGATAAAACCTTTAAGGTCCGTTAAGCTTTATCGAATACATTCGAATATAAAAAAGGTAGAAATTACTTTAATTATAAAAACGTTAAACCCTAGATATATTAAATTAAAAACGGCATTTGTTATTACAATATAACATCCCGATAATTCGTTTGCTAATATAACGATATTAACCGATTCGACGTTAAATATAAAACGCCTTTTAAAAAGTTATATAACGAATTTTATTAAAAGAAAAACGCGGCGGACGCAAAATTCGAAAGCGTTAAAAATGGCGGAAAAAAGGCGCGTTTTCAAAAATTTTTAAAGTTAAACTTTTAAAACGCAAAAACAACGATAGTAATAATAATACGAATATTATACATAATTATTTCGGGGAAAGCTTTTTAAATATAATAACTAATAAGCTTTAAATTAATAAATAATTACCTTTATCGAGATATATTACGTATTAAAATTAGTTTATTATTTAAACGTTTTAAAACTTTTTGAATTTAACGGTTACGGCAAGCGAATATTACGATTAACAAAAGTTACCTTCCATATTACCCCTTTTAACGCAAACGTATAATAACTTTTTCGATTTATTTATTTGCAATTCGTTACCTTTTATTTTTAAAAGTATAAATATCGATAAATTGCTTTAAAACGTATATAAGAAATTTGTAATAACTTACAATAATAACGTAAAAAAATTAAATATTTATATAACGCTTTACGGAATAACAGTATTACTTGGTAATAAATATGCTATTTTCCTAACGAGTAATTTATATCCTAAAAAATTAAATAAAAGGTTTTTAAACTTTTTAAATTTTACGTTAATTCACATATACGAAACGCGCTTAAATTCGAAAACGTTTTCCAAAACTTTAAATATCATCTAATTCGTAATTCAATAAGTTATTTCGTAAAAATAATAAGTAGAAATAAGCGTTTGTTTGCGTTATTTTATATAAACTTTAAAACTATTAATTTCGTTACAAAATTACAAGTTTTTAAAACTTATATAAAATAACGAAAAAAAACGCTTACGTTTAATTAACATTATTTATTAATAATATATAAAAAAGCAAGATGTTTTTTTATATAAATCTCTTTTATCCGTTAAGTAACTATATATTTTTTCTAATTAATAAAACCTTAAAAAAATAACCCGTTTTAAAAAATTCTATTATTTAACAAAAAAGTCGTAATAATGTTATAACGTATATTATTATCTATAACTTTATTTATTGACGTTTTTATTAATAACTTAACTTTCTTATAAATCTTCCAACCCGATAATTTTTTTTAACGCCTACATATATAACAAAACAATTATTATCCAAAACTAAAGTTCGCCGTCGTTACCGTTTTAAAATTACAGGTAATTAGGATAAGGAAAACGCGATAAACGGAATAATTAATATCTTAAAATAATACCACTTAAAAAGGATTTAAAAAATACTGATATTAAAAGAATATAAATATTTAATACGCAAAAACTTCTCCGTAATAATTTAATACATTACTTTTCTGTATATATCAATTAATTAAATCTTAACTTATCTGCGTAATTTTAAAATAACTTTTAATTTCTTCCTTTCGTTATTTAACCAGTTCGTAATAATTTACAAAAAATAACCCAAATCGCTAGTTATTAAAAAAACCGTTAAACATATATTTAATATAGCGACGGATATAAATTTTAAAATTCTTAAAAAACGTTTTAGTAAAATTAAAATTAAGTAAATATAAAAAATTATTATAACTTTACCCCAATTTTTTCGCATATCGTATATATTTCGTCCGAATAATGGAAATTAACGTTATTCATTATTAATACGGAACGTAATCTAAAAAACGGATTTATTAACGGCAACACCTCTTTTTTTAATTACAAAATAAAACTTTTGCGGTTAATAAACTTTTAATAAATAAAGGTATTTAATAACCCGTTAATTCTAATTACCGGTAATATATTAAAGCATCGGTTACGTTTTAAAACCTACCGTACGAAAAAAATAAAGCTTTTAAATACCCAACCGTAATAACGGTTAATATTACGTTTATTAATACCCGATTTATTTACGAAAACAAATATATCCGATATATATTTAATAACGGTATAAAAATATTACATCTGTTAATCCGAATCCGTATACGTAACTTTGATTTTCAGCTTTTTATTTTTCTAATTAATAATTTTCAAATATTGCGAAATCGTAAAGATAATTACGTATATATCGTAATAATTAACGAAAAAATTATTATATTTCGTTAAAATATACATTAAGCTTATAAGTTAATTTTAACAACCTTTAAATAAAGAATTAATTAATATAATACGTAATATTATATAATATTTACGTTAAAACCCTAAGAAAATAACTTTAATCTTTTTTATAATAATAATTAACGCTGTTTATAAGAAATGGCTTAATTGCCTTATATTAAGTTCGATATCGTTTAATCCTACGTTTATCGACGTCGAAAATAATAGTTAAGTTATCGTTAAAGAAGTTAATTTTAGCTATATAAGCTGATAGGTTATATTTCTATACGGCTGTAAGGCATTTATTATATTTAGCTTTCGGATTAAAGTTAATTAACGCTTTAAACATCTTAAAATATCGTATATCGTACGAATCGTCTATTAAAACAGCTTTAACGCGTTATTGTTATATTATTATCGAAGATCTATACGCGTTTTAAAGGGGCCCATCTCAAAAAAAAGGTATGATTCAAAAGCTAAGTGGGGCGGGGACACTCTGATTCGAAATAAGACTAGTAAAAGGACTACTCTCGTTTCGAATCAAAGTGTCTTCGGCCCACTTAGCTTCCGAATTACACACCTTTTTTTGCAACGTAATATTTAACTTCGAATACGCTTCAAAAAAAAAAGATTTAGCAAGCAGAAAGCTCCCGATTTGCAGCCATATATTGTTACGTAGCCCTTATAAAAAGCTACATGTTGATATTGATTAGACTATTGTAATTGCTATATTTAACAAAAATAAAATTTTTAAATAAGAATTTTCCGTTTATACTATATATATTTTTAATAACTTAATTAATATAATATTTATAAAGGTATATCTGGTATTGTTATATAGCTTTTGTTACGGGTTATATAATAATATATGGCTGCAATTTGGTAACTTTTTAGTTATTGCGATATATCGCTTTGAAGCCCCATATATCCAAAACTAATTACTTTAAACGACTTCGAAAGAGCTTTTTATACGTAACAGCAATTTAAAACGCTTTACTAAAGGAAGTTTAGTGCAGGGTTGGTATTTCGTATTAAAATGGTTTAACGCGGGGCTGGTATTAGGTTAAACCCGTATTAAGCCCTTTTAATACGTTTCCAATTGTTATTACGTATAACAAACAACTTCGAAATCGTTCAAAGTAATTGGTTTTGGATATATCGGGCTTTAAAGCGGTATATCGCAATAACCAAAAGGTTACTAAACTGTAGCCATATATTATTATGTAGCCTTCGACGAAGGCTACATAATGGTATCGGATGCACCTTTATAAGTATTATATTAGTTAAGTTATTAAAGAATATGTATGGTGTAAACTGAAAATTCTTATTTAAAAACTTGTTTTTTGTTAAATACAGCAGTTATAAAGGTACAACCAGTATCAAAATGTAGCCCTCGATAGGGGCTACATTTTGATATATAGCCGCAAATTGGGATCCTTATGTTTGCTGAGATATATTGCTTTGAATCCGATATATCAAAAGTTAATAGTCGAGTTGCAAGAAAAAGGTGTGTGATTCGGAAGCTAAGTGGGCCGGGGACACTCTGATTCGAAACGAGAGTAGGAACTGTTCCACAGCTGGGCCCAAAGCGCTCGTGGGCCGGTCGGACACCCTAGGGTTTGCACTAACCACCCACCCACGCTACCCACCAGTACCCACGGATGATATTTTCAATCATAAATAAGTAATAAAGGTCAGTAAACGATAAGGAATTACTTTTATAATAATTATATCTAGGTAACCGAAAGAGTTAAGCTTCTATGGCGCATTAATTTACGCTGTGGGTAGTGAATGGGTACCTATTGGGTACCCATTGCAACCCTAGGACACGCAACGCGAGATACAGGTAAGAGTGGCATAAGTGGCTCGCGTTTGTCCCTGAACGGCTATGTTGGGACGAATTCAATGAATGATATCTCCATGTGCCCCCGGGCTAGTCCCTCGAGTAGGGAAGGATTAAGAACGAAATCATTATTCCCATGCTATGTCTGTACCTCTGAATTTCTGCTCAGATGTTTCCTCCCAAGTCGTCCCATGTGATCATATACCCATCTCAAGTGAACAGCTTAAAGCCTCCTAGGACGGCTCTTTGAAATAACCCTTCCGGGTCGTATTTCTCGCTGACCCACTGCAGAAACCCTTTGTTCCCTGCGCCATACGAGCCGATCGGATCCTGGCTAGTAAAGGCATAGTTCAGAGACTTGTACGGTACGGCTGTGCCTCGTGCAGCAGCGTCCGTATCGATCCGGTCCAGAAGCTCCTGGATTGTTTTCAGAATCACTTGGTGGTCCCTCTTATTCTTCCAGTACATAAGAAATACGAAGGATATGAGTGAGCCATTGGCGGACTCAAGGCCTAGAACGTTACCCCCGAACTTATGAGACCCTGTCATCACACACTGAAGCATATATGGCTGAAGAAGAAGGTGAATTATCTGGTTGACCTTCTAAAAGGTCCTGTCTAGAAGGAAGGTTGCGAAGCCTCCCTATATATACGTAAAACAGCTGTATTTAAGAGGGAACGATACCGGAGCTTCGAACAACGCATTAAATAACGCATCCACTAGTTGCAACGCTAGCTAAGCCTTTACGCAGCTAACAGCCCTAGCCTTCAGTAGGGTCTGATATACCCTCCCAGCTGTTAGAAATTAATAGCTCAAGATTTTATAAGCTTAAAGATTGCCCAAAAAGGAAATACAGTAACTAGGAAAAAAGGAAAAAATTCAAAAGGGGATCGTCGAAATTTAGGCATTTCTACTTGAGATGCCTAAGCTTCGAAAAACTTCCAATAGAATTTGAACCCATGTTTTTAGGTGTTAAAACCTGATATTATACCTTTAAACTATAGAAGCTTTGTTAGAAAGCTAAGTTAATATTTTAATATTTAAGGTAACGTAATAATGGAAATAAAATAAATAAAAAATCGATTTGTATTCGTTTTAAACAATAGGTTTAAGGGGAATATAAAAAGCTTTTAATAGGATTCGAATTCGTTTCTTTAGGTTATAATTTGATATTATATTTATTACATTATAAAAGCCTTGTTAAAAGGTTAACTTAATAACTTAATATTTATGTTGGTTTAAGATTTAAAAAATAAGAAAAGTGTAACGGAAATAAACAATTAAATTGAAATAAACTTAATAGTTTCTGTTGTTATAACGTAATAACGTTGCTATAACGAAACTTTTAAGTTCTTCTTAACCTTAAAGTAACGTTTTGAAAGTTTAGCAACCAAACGAATTCTTAATGTTGCTATAGCTTAAGTTGCTTAATAAATTTATCTGCAATTATTGCGTTTGTAGGCGTTTATTTAATACCGATTTTTTTTCATTACGAAGGTTTCGCGGAATTAGTAATTATAAATATTAATGTGTTTCAATTTCGTAATTAAACGTACAGCTTTTTTAGTAATTAACCGTATCGTTTGCTTGTTATTTATTTAGATAATTAGCTTTTTATTTAGTTTTAGTTTCATAGCTTTAAATAACCTTTGTATAAAAATGGTTTTCTTAATAAGTTACAAAAAAGTTAATAACTATACTTCCATATTTAAAGTAATAACTGTATCCTGCTTATTAGCTTTCCAGATAATAAGGCTTCCGAAAAGTATTAATACGAATTTTTAAAAGTTTTTTCAATTAAGGTTATCCGCAAATAAAGCGTTATTTGCATGTAAAAACGATTATACGTTAGGATTTTCGTTACTTCCGAATTTTAAAGCTAGGGTATGTATAAAATAAGCGTAAAAAATAATTTCGTTAATAACGTTAAAATACGTAAGGTTAAGGTTTTTACAATAACAAAACAATTAAAAAGCAGTTTTAGTTAGGTTTAGGCGAGTAGTAATAGTTCCGTATAATAGATTTCCGATTTTTTCGAAATACGTTTTTTAAACGTTATTAATATTTCGCCTTGATATTTCTTGAAATTTTTTTATTTAAGGACTTTAAAGTAACGTTTCCCGAGTTTGGATAATTCGAATCGGGTATATAACTTTTCCCAGTAGGTATTTGTTATAACCCAACAAGGCTTGGCTTCTCCAAGAACGATCGGAGGATCAGGAATCAAGATCCGATGGCGACTCCAGGTCACGTAACCGGCTCAAAAGGCTCAAAGGTCTTAGCACCTTAAGCGCCTTAAGCTGTATAGCAGCGCTTAAAGAGCTCAACGGGCTTAAAGGTTTAAGCACCTTAAGCGCCTTAAGCCAAAAGTAAAATATATACGTTCATTATTTCCCATAGTTTTAAATAATACCAGCTTGTAATATAACTTGGTTACCCAGATTACCCTTAGTTATCTAATATTACTAGACGTAATTAATATCCCCGTTATTACTTAGTTTCCTATAATACCACTACCAACATAAACCCGCACGACTAGGTTTAATAATTAGTTAACTAACCCAGCCGTTATACGTTATAAGCTTTTATTCAATAGTATAGTTAAACTTTAAGCAATACCTCAAATCGCTATTATGTCGACCAACATTTAAGCAACCGCAACTCAGGAACCTACAATTCAGCAGCTCCAAGACAAGGTTAAAAAACTTAAGGTTATCGTTTAACAACTTACCGATCAAATAACAGCACCAATAAACACCCGCAAGATAAAGCCTAAAAAGCCAGGACCGTATAACGGAAAAGGGAACGTTCAAAGTTTCCTGACCCAGACTCGGGTTTACATCCGCCTAAAGGGGCTTATCGACCCAGCGGACCAAATCCTCGCTATTACAGCCTGTTTAAAGGAAAATGCTTTCGATTAGTTCGAACCTACCATAAGAAACTTCTTAAAAAAAAAAAGTCCGATCAGGAAAAAGCTACCAAGAAAATATTCTCTGCTTACATCAATTTCGAAAAGAAACTTAAAAACAACTTTAAAAATCCAAACGAAAAACAAGTTGCAACCCAGCAAATCCTCCAACTGCGCCAAAAAGGACCAGCCTCCAAATACGCTATGGAATTCAGGAACCTTATAGCTAAGGCAGGATGGATGGATAATAAAAACGATACCCTGATCGACGTGTTCTACAAAAACCTAAAGGAAGATATCAAGGATAAAATCATCAAATTTCCACAACTTACGACACTTAATAAGTACATTACCGAAACAGTAAAAATCGATAATAAGCAGTTCGAAAAGCGACAAAAAAAAAAAAAACACTTTACCCCACGGGTTGGACATTCCAAAGCCAATTAAGGAAAAAAACGCGAGGTACCTCCTACCTCCTTTGGAACAGCTCCAGGACCTATGGAACTTGGCACCACTTAACAACGAAACATAAACCAGGTACAATATTACGATTACGGTAAAATAGGATATGTTATACGACAATACAAAGCGTCGCCAAAAAACGATAAGAAAATACATTAAACCCCAATACCAAAAGGACCATCAAGAAATTCCAGCAGCAACAGATAAGTCAACATAATCCGCATCTGCAATAATAACAAACAAAAAAAAGTATAACAAGAAATAAAAACGGCTAAAGCCCTTTCCCAAGCAGCGATTAAGCGGCAACAGTTTGCTATAAAAAAATAATTAACTAAATACTAAAGATAAAAGGAGTTTTTTATTCTTAAACCTCGTTTACAATCGCAAAAGAAAAGGCAGAAACGGTATAAACAATTAAAACTAAACGCATGGATCAAAAAGTACTACGGTTAGGATAAGGCCTTATTACCAGGAACACCTAACCGACATAAAAAACTATATGCTATTTACTGCAAACGAGCCCACTGCCCTCGACACGAAAAATAACAAAATTATATCCAACGCTGCATTACACGCATATAACACTAAAAATTCGATTTTCAGAACCAGACCGGAAATAACCCTAAAAATTAACGATAGTACCGTCACCTACGTACGATAATATTACAGGATACCATCGACATCCTCACAGCAAAAGGAAGTTGGCCTAAAAGTAAAAGTTACCCAGAAAAAAACCCGATATGTTATTTTGAAACGTACGACCATAAAACACAAAAAAAATGGATTTATCAAACAGTCATGAAAACAAAACGAAAAACCCTTAATAACCTGCAATTCCAGCTAACATTTACGACTAGCTCCAAAAAGCGGCAAAAGCTTCGAGAAAAAATACAATCCCGACAGAAAGATATGGCCAGGTACGACGTACAGTATCAACAATAATCCGACAGCCCAGACAGCTGGATAACGGAAGCAGACCGCCCAAAAAAAAACATAATCGAATAGATCGAAAAGGACCTTATCACCTTAAAACAATACAATAAATTATTCGATATACGTACCATGGAACTAAAAGCAACGTTACAACGTTAAAAAAAACATATCAAACAGCTACAAGCAAGGATTAAGCAGCTAAAAAACCCAAAAAACAAACGCTACCTGTAAAAAAGCCACAGGATAACAGGAATTAAAGAAGTCAGCATAAACCCCTTAAAAAAGCTTTATGCACGACGATAAAAGCCAAAAATAACCCTATCACCTTAAAAATACGCATTAAAACGCACTAATACACCGCAATAATGGACTACGGAACTCTAAGTGCCAACTACATCACCCCGAAGTTAATAAACCAACTTAAATTGCCATGGAAGGATAAAAAAAACCCTTACATCGTCGAGAACGCCGAAAATCAGGCATTCGCTTACGACAACGGAAAAATCATACGCAAAATTAATCACCTTAAAATTTTTATCAAAAAACGAATCCAGATAATTAACTTCGATATCGTTCCGTTAAGGAACTACGACATAATCCTAGGAAAACCATAGTTGCACCAATATAACCCCTTAATCGATTAAAATACTAACCAGGTAAAGTTCGCTTCACACTTTATCGACAAACAAAAAAAACGAACGAAATCTCCATACTCGATCAACAACAAAAAAAATAACGAATACAGGCATAAGGACACGACAAAAACCTCACCACCCAAAAGAACGCGACATAAAAAAAAAAGGCATAACAGACGCATTCGACACATCATAACCACTATCCGGGCACAGCTTCGTAACATTAACGAAATCCTGGAACACCAGCCCGAAAAACCAGAAGAAAATATAGCTAATGTACCACCATAATATCGCAAATATAAACGATTGTTTCAAAAAAAGCTCCAAACGAAGCTACCAAAGCACAGCAAATAAAACCATGAAATAATCCTCCAGAAAAGCACCTCACCCAAATTCTACCCCATCTACAATCTCAACGTTACAGAATTATATACCTTACGAAAGTACCTGGAAAATAAACTCCAAAAAGGATAAATCCAACGATCTATATCTTTAGCAAGATATCCTATGTTCTTCGTACCAAAAAAAAACGGCAAGCTACGATTAATAATAAACTACCGACATCTCAATAATATCACTGTCAAAAACAGAACACCCTTACCATTAATCACCGAAATAAAAAACCGCCTACAAAAAGCCAAGTAATTTACCGCTCTAAACCTTAAAAACGGGTATAACCTGATTCGAATCAAGCCAGGACACAAATAAAAAACGGCTTTCAAAACGAAATACGGACTGTACGAATATTTAGTTACGCTAATAAGACTTACGAACGCACCAGCAACCTTTCAGCGAATAATTAACCATGTACTCAGGAAATACCTGGACATTTTCGTTATATACTATTTGGACGACATTCTGATTTTTTCAAAATCGGAAAAAACACATATAAAACACGTTTATCAAGTTTTCTAAACTTTACAAGACGCCAATCTGTTAATTAACGCAGAAAAAAGCCAGTTCCACACTCAAAAAGTGGAATACCTAGGACACATCATCACTCCAGAACACATCAAAATAAACCTTAAGAAAATTACAGCAGTTGCCGAATAGCCAAAACCTACCACAGTTACAAAGATACAGGCATTTATTAAATTCGCCAACTATTATCGCAAGTTCATCAAATACTTTAGCAAAATTGCGATATTATTATTAAATCTAACTAGAAAAAAAAACGAATTCCAATAAATAACAAAAACGGAAAAAGCATTCCAACAGATCAAAAATGCCATCACCAGTAAACCAATACTAATTATATACGATCTAAGTCGCCTAGTTAAGCTAGAAACCGACTTTTCGGACTATGCATTAAGCGCAATAATCGGATACCGAGATAATCAAGAAATACTTTACCCAATTACCTTCTATTCCTACAAATTGAAAAAAGCGGAATTAAACTATGGCATTCCCGATAAAGAATTCATAACCATCGTTAAGGCTTTCCGGGAATTTAAACACATACTTAAAAAAAACCTCCATCAAATTAAGGTCTATACCGATCACAAAAACCTCACCCGTTTTACTACCATACGAGAACTTACAGGACGACAATTACGTTACGCAAAAAAGCTGGCCGAGTACGATTTTATAATTATACACCAGAAAGGCTCTGAAAATGGTAAAGCAGACGCTTTCAGCAGGCAACTTAACCTAAAGAAGAAGTTAGTCAAGGTTAGCCACAAAATCTTCGATATCACCCCAAAAGGACATTTAAAATCACGACAGATTGTAACAATTAAAGCAGTGCCCCCCGACCTACATCAAAAAATTCAACAATATAACGACAGTCTACCTAAAAACTAGAAAACAGATAAGATCCAGGTCCTAAAGGAACATCAAAAAGACCTAATATGGAATATACATCAACACCTACTTTACAAACACCCAGGGATCCACAAAACCTTAAAACGACTACAACGCACCTATTACCTTCTTAAAATGAAAACAACAGTATAGAAAGTTATAAAACAATGCGACGTTTACGTTAAAGCCAAGGCTTTACGGCATAAACTATACGAAAAATTGCAACCACTTCCAGTTTTACAGCAACTATGGGATTTAATTACTATGAACTTTATTACTAAATTTCCTTTATCTGAAAATCCAGCGACAGGAATATATTATAACAGCATCTTCGTTATCATAAATCGATTTACGAAATTTTCCTATTTTCTTCCATACCTTAAAAACACGAACGCAAAACAAATAACGTACATATTTTTCCGATATATCTTCAGCGTATATAAGCTACTAATAGAAATTATTTTAAACAAAAGCACCATATTTACCTCTAAGTTTTAGTAAGGCCTTATGGCATAAATTGGTCTAAACTACAAATTATCCAGCGCATTCAAACCCCAAACGGATAAACAAACGGAACGTTTGAATTAAACGCTCGAAATCTATCTACGATGTTACATTAATTACGAACAGAACAATTAAGTTAA
Organism: Monosporascus sp. 5C6A; assembly: GCA_004155035.1. Lineage (NCBI taxonomy): Eukaryota > Fungi > Ascomycota > Sordariomycetes > Xylariales > Monosporascus > Monosporascus sp. 5C6A. The sequence goes on from QJOB01000221.1 coordinate 101,793, forward strand.
AAAGCTACCAGTAACCTAATTAATTTATAACACCAGCTATTACGAAAACATTAAGATAACCCCAGCAAACGCCAATTTCGGTTTTATACCAAAAATCTACAGGGAAATACGTAATAATAGCCCAGTTAATATCAAGGCCATTTTAATATTAAAATAGCTTAAGCAGTTGCACGCAAAGATAAAAACAAAACTCGAATTTGTCCGCAATTAGATAAAAAAATATTACAACCAGAAAAGGTTAAAAGGACTAACTTTTTCGGAAAGAAAGATGGTCTACCTAGCTATTAAAAACATCAAAACTAAACGCCCGAATTAAAAGCTAAACTTTAAGTATATCGGCCCATACAAGATCGCCAAGAAAATCTCGGAAAACAATTACAAATTAAAATTGCTATTAAAGGTTAAACTTTATCCAGTTTTTTATGTTTCCTTACTTAAGTTAACAGCAAATACTATCAAGGTTAATATAGAATAGGAGGACAAAGCGGAAAAAGATGTACCAGTGTACGAGGTAAAGAAAATCCTAGATATACGCAAAAAAAATGGACTTACCCAATATCTTATTAAGTAAAAAAAACACCCGGATTCCGAAAACACCTAGGAACCCACCAAAAATTTTATAAACGTTTAGCGCTTTCTGAAGAACTTTTATTAATAACGCCGGAACTTATCATAAGTACCCCTTAGTTTACGTTGTCAGGATTAAACCAATCCGTGCTATTGATACCAGACCAGTTAGTAAGGGCGGCGGTTTGTGTTAACGCGGTAATTTCGGTAAACAACCTTCTTTGCTTTTTTTCCAGATAAACGAACTTCTTTATTGCTTCGGCACCCTTAATATTACGACGAAGTATTTCCAAACCACGATTACGAAGCAGTTGTCGCTATTTTTAAAAACGATCCAGTTTATTGGTAGCGGTACGTAGCGTCTCCCTGGCCTGCTCCTCCTTGCGTTCCAAATGGTCCTTTTTATCCAATAATTTTTTGTACTCCGTTTCCGAAAGCCCAAAAACGTTACAAAAACTTCCGTACCGAATACAACGCGTACATTTTCCAGAATTACGAAAAACCTTACAATCCATACCTTCCTTTTCATAGCGAAAACAGGAAGGCATCGTAAAACCAATTTTAGCAACTCGCTTAGCTAGAATAAAAACGTTAGTACGTTGGCGAAAACGGAACTTTTCAATTCGACCAGACATAATAATTAGCCCCTAAAAGTACTAGGAAACGAAGGTAAAAAAGGGAAGTTACTTACCTAAAAAATAAACAAACAAAATTAATTTTTGAAAGTAAAGATTTTAAAAAAAGGGAAATCGTGTTATAACTTAATAAAACTTGGCTTTTCCAAAAACGATCGGAAAATCAGGAATCAAAATCCGATAGCGATTTTAGGTTACGTAACCGGCTTAAAGGGCTTAAAAGTCTTGGTACTTTAAGCGTTTTGAGCTGTGTGGCAGCGCTTAAGGAGCTTAACGGGCTTAAAGGTTTGAATACCTTAAGCGCCTTGAGCCAAAAGTAGGATATATATGTTCATTATTTCCCATAGTTTTAGATAATACCAGCTTGTAATACAACTTGGTTACCCAGATCACCCTTGGTTATTTGATATTACCAGACGTAACTAGTATCCCCGTTATTACTTAGTTTCCCACAGTATTACTGCCAACATAAACCCGCACGACTAGGTTTAATAGTTGGTTAACTAGCCCAGCCGTTACAGTATTTTGTAACAGTTACAGTTTTCTAATTACGCAGTTTCGTAATATACGCATCTTAAGGAATTACTGTAACTTTTTAAGGCCGTTAATATGAAAACGTTATATTAGCTTTTGAAGGAATTTTTAATACGTGCTGTATTACGAATTTTGTATATTATAGATATATTATTAATGTAAAAAAATAACGTTAACCAGCTATTAGTTAGAATATATAGGTTATTCGGAAAAAGCTTTAAAGCTAGGTTTTAAAAACCTGAAGATAAGTTTCGTTATTATAATAATAATAATTACTTTAAGTTATATAGGGCTTTTGAAAGCTTTAAGCAATAATCCGGACGTACGAATCCCGGTAAGAAACGTATATATATAAGTTTATCGATATTGCTGTATAAAAACGCGTTAACGGCGTTAAGTTAACGAAGCTTTAGATTAAATCGGGTTGTAATAATTATGAATATGCGAAAAGATTTTTTTATTAGCGTAAATACGTAGGTGTTAAGTTTCTTACGGGATTAAAAGTTATTCCGGATAATAATTTTAATCTGAAACTTCTAAAATATTTTATATTTGTTAAATTTATAAATGAATATTTACATTAACGGAAGGATGGTATTAAGGTTTATATCGTTGATCGTTTTTTAAATTGTAATAAAAGTAATTAATTATTTTACCCGATATATCTAATTTTCTTTTTTTTACATAACCGCTTTTTTATTTTCTACGTATTTGTGCTATATAGTTTCGGGATAATTTTTATGTAAAGAAGGGAAAGTATTACGATAAAGGCGTTCCGGTTTAATAACCGTCGAAAAAATAACGTTAAAGGCGGTTAGATATATATTGCGTTTTTCGAAATCCAGCTTATAGTTTGTATTAGCCGAAGGTGCCTTTTTTTCCGTTTCGAATTCTAAACTTAATAACGGCCGAAAGATTTATGAAATCGAATTAGGTACGACGTTGCCGTGATCGAAAGGAATTAATTAATGTATTTTAAGCTTTATCCGGTAACGGCGGGTGGTATTGTTAATGACCTGTATTTTCAGGGATTAGAATAACTTCGGATATGGGCAAACCTTACAGTGGGTTTTCGTTTCCCGAATTACCTAACTTTCCTTGAAAACGAATAAGGTTACCTTCGGAGTTGTTGCTAACAGCTGAATTAAAGGATTCTTTTTCCGAATTGCCTTTTTCGTTAATCTTCACCCCCCTAGCTTTTTGTAAAATTTCTTAATCAGGATTATCCGTGGTTATTATGATAATATTATATATAGGTTCCTCGTTTTTAACAGAAAAACCCTACGTTGCCGTTTTTTACGCTGCCGTATTCTCCACCCCTCCAGTAATACTTATATCCAAAAGGTTATTACTAAATATAACTTTTAACGTTTCTAAAAAAATCGTTACGGAAGGTAGGATTAAGATGCTATTAATTTAATTGTTTAATTCCTTAATTTTGAATAACGATTTTTGCTGCTTGTTATAATATATCTCCGTTTCGTCGAAGGTAATGTTTTGTACCGTAATAACGTGTTGTTATAAAGGGATCCAAACTTTGTAAATATTGCTAGTTACGTATTTAACGAGATAGTTAATATATACTTTGGGATTCATTTTTTTAAACAGTTTAATTCCCGGCAAGTTGTTTCCGTAAACGCATAAGTTTTTAATCCGAAAAAAATAACGTTCGTAACGTTTGTTTTTAAGCCTTTTTCGGAAATAGGGGTTTTATTTTTTTAATTATTTATTCGTTAAAAACCTATATTAGTATTTTCTAACTTATGGCTTTAATATGTATACAGTTAGTAATATATGTAGCTGTTTTAATAGTTTTAAGTTACAGCTTAAAAAGAAGTTATTGTTAATTATTAAGTAACGGTTCTTCGCAATAATTATGTTTCCGGCGCATTTTTAAACGTTTGCGGGTTTTTTAATATAAAGTAACGAAAGTGTTACGGCCTTGTCCACCGTAGCAGCTCCAGCATATATACGGCTGTAAGCACCAGAATGATTGCCACAATTGCGATCATTCCACCGATCTTTTGCCCTG
>QJOB01000222.1:0-105509 GCA_004155035.1 Monosporascus sp. 5C6A
GGCCCCATGCGCCCTCGTCCTCCGCGCTGCCGCCTGCGCCTGCGCCTGCGCGTGTGCGGCGGCGGCGGCGGCGGCGGCGGCTCGCCGTCGGCCGGGGCGCGCGACGAAGGGGTCGTCGTCTTCTTCCTCCTCGCCCATCTCCTGCTCCTCCTGCTCCTCGTCCTCGCCGGCGTCCGCGTCCTCCATATCCTCGTCGGCGCTGCTGCCGTTGCTCGAGAGGTCGGGCCCCGGGCCCGGGGGCGGGGAGTCGTCGAGGGCCCGGGCCGGGGCCGCCTGGGGGTGGTGGTGCTGGCGCGCCTGCTGGTGGCGCTGTACCGGGGGCGGGAAACGGACGCGCGGGTGCGCGTTTGGTGGGCCGTTGTTGTGCTGGTGTTGGTGGGCGAGGAGAAGCGGCGAGGACGAGGACTGCTGCGACTGGGACGCCGCAGCCAGGGCCGCCGCCCGCCGATCCTCGTACGAGGCTATGTCTTCGGCCGTGAGCGTGAGCGTCGTTGGGGGTCTGCGGAGCATGGTTCTTCGGTGGTTGGTCGGCTGGGATGGTTTAAATCGGAGACGCCGTGTTCTTTGGATCGCTTTGGGTAGGGTTTTATGTTGCTGCGCTCGCCTGCGTATCCCGTATGATTACCCGCTTTGGGCAACTCGTGGGAAGACCAGAGAGTTCAAGAACAGCAGCGCGTGCTTATAAAAAATAGATGATGCTAAAGAACTGAGAGAATGGTATGTTCCCAGTTATCTAACGTAGGGATATAGTAGCGAAAGGCCGGAGGAGTCCTCGACAGGGGTTCCTTGTTAATTCCTCTTATAGTGATCTAAGTTGAGGTTTTAGTGTGTGTATAAGCCCCAAATTGAAAGTCGTTGAGGGCTGAAAACGCGTCTTGCGAGTCTCTACGCGTAACGGGGTACTGTTACTTATTCGCCCTGTAAGGCGGGGGCTACGGGCCTTGGCGGGGGCTACGGTAGCGGAGAGCTTCGGTATCGTACATTTATCGCTTAACCATCCCTGTCACGGTTGAACCTTACGACTTTCCATTCCGCTCCGAGATGTCATTTGTCATCCGAACCGAGACCTAATCTACAAGCCAGGGGTCTTCTTCAGCTCTGCTGCTCTCAACGATCGTCTTACGCCTATCCGACGCAAACTCATAACTGGAAAAACCGGCCCTTCCAAGGTATCCCTAAAACTAAAGAAGATTTTAAAGTTCAAACCGGAAATTATTAATCGTAATGAAACGCGAAAGGATGACAAGGTTCATTACACTACCAGACTGCCTAGTTAAAGCGAGAATCGACATTGCGATTCGCGGTTGAGAAGTATATCGACAGGATAAGCGACCTAGGTAGTCAGTTCAAGAAACGCATGAATTCTGTAAGTAAACGTTGGAGGTCCCGTACCTCCCTGCCCTCCCACTCGATAGCAGCAAACTCGTAACCTATGTTGTGGCTTTTCTCTAGCTCATGGCTGTAGACCTCCTCTGATGTCAGCTCGGCTCACTTGGAAGAATCTTCGCCGGCATCCCCGTCTTCAATCGTCTTTGCTATCTCTCCCTCTCTCTCGCTTTCTTAACGAGCAGCCTCCAGGCTCGGTCCTCCAGCATACGCTCCACTGCCCCTGTCTCCGAGGGCAGCACCTCCGTCTGGCGCAGGTCCGCTCTTGGGCGAGGCGAGGTTCAAATCATCCGTTGGAGCTGTGGCACCTGGATAGCGTCCCATACCAGGCCTCGACATCACGCGCTCCATGTCGCGGACAGGAGCATCCCCCGCATCGTCTTGTCCGGGATTAACTGTCTCATAGTCGAGAGCCTTGATAAGCAGGTAGAAGCCGGCGGCGAGTAGCGCCCCTAGTATAGGTCCCACCCAGTAAATCCAGTGGTATCCTTGGAATCCCTCGACGACGCATGGTCCGAAAGAGCGTGCCGGGTTCAAGCTACCGCCTGTGTAGTAGACTCCCCTATATGAGCATTAGTATTAACAACGCTAAGCCGACGTGGAAAATAGAACAGTGGATTGCCCATCGATGGCGACTACTATGGAAGGAATCCAATGTGTGGGTAGTGGGGGAAGGAAGGGCTCGCACAATTAGGACGCCGGAGCCAGGACGTAGAAGACTTACATCAGCTCTGCCACAAAGAGCGACAGTCCGATACCAACAGGGGCGATGAACGTGCCACGATGCTTGTCACGCGCGAGCATGAGTATTGTGAACACGAGCTGCGCAGTGAGAAACATCTCGATGAATAGACCCTGAGAGGTAGTCGTGCCTCCGCCGAGACCGGTGCGCACGTTGAGCCTGCCAGGAGTGAGGCCCTCAACCAGTGCCGCAGCCACCATAGCGCCGAGGATCTGACTGATAATATCGAGAATACCACGCAGGACACTCACAGCACCCACGATCATCATGGCCAAGGTGACGGCCGGGTTGAGCAAGCCGCCACTGACGCGGTAGAACACCCATACGTTGACGGCCAGGCTTGTGCCGAAACAGAGACTGATGAAGAGCAACTTGGCTGACAACGACTCGAGGTCCAATGGGTTCGAGTTAACGGCATGGGTTCCTCCAAATGCCAGGAACAGAAACATGAAAGTGCCCGCGAACTCGCTCAACGAGGCAACGAGGTCTGTTACATGTTAACATCCCGTATCGAAAGCGGAAGAGTCCGCTTGAGGGGTGGGTGGCCGAAGCGTAAGACGATGAGGCGAGATATGAAACATACTACAGAGAGGTCAGCTTAACAGACCGTAAGAAGACAAGTAGGACTTATGTGGCCTGGCCCGAGCCGCCATCATACGTACCGGTTCTTGATATTGAGAGGCATTCTGTTGAGGAAGTTTGGGCGACGGGAATGGGGACTCTCCTGAAGGTTGTCCTGTGCGGCACTATTAGAATGCAACTTCTTCCACGGGCGGCGGATGCGTGCATTAAGAGGAGCATCCATCGAAGATGGTTGCATGATGCTAGCTACTTAGGTAGAAGGAATTCGGTTGCGTGGTGATAGGGCGTTACGAATCGAATTATGTAGAAATGTTTCGGCTAGGAACAGAATACGAAATCGACAGGTTATGGGGACGGAGGAAATGTAGAAGAGGCATGGGGAAAAGAGAATCTAAGCGGCTCGCATTGTTTAAGGTTGCGAGTCGACCAAGCTCTGAGGGAAGTGGAAAGGCACATATATGCAATACATATCTGGCAACAGCTACCCGCCGTATGATCTGCTTCCATAACTGCTGTAAACCGGAAATAGACATGAGAGACGAGTAACATTTGGAGGCAGGTGACGATTCGCGGTATATCCCGGTACCGAATATACGTCAGCAGGTGCGGCTAGGTGATCATACAGCAAGATCGAGTTCCGAAAGGTTGGATCCTGAGACCCCTGAGCCCTCAGTGGACGGGGCGGGCCCCATACCAGAGAGATGCAGCACTTTAGGAAGATGTGATGCCACCACGACAATTCTGTATTCGTCCGTTTTTGTCAGACCCTACTGAAGGCTAGAGCTGTTACTGTTATTTCGAATCAAAGTGTCGGGGCCCCACTTAACTCCTAAACCACACACCCTTTTTTGTATGGGCCTTTTCAAAACGCGTATAGCCCTTCGACAGCAACATAATAACAACTATAATAACAAAAAACGAAACTCCCGTAATTATTTTTTAAACGTAATTATATTGTTAATACGTAATTTTATTATTAATAATATCTTTTAAAACTTTAACTTTTACTTTATATTCCGTATTACGAAAACCTGGTTAACTTAACCGAATTTTTTTAAGTTACCTAGCCGTATGCGTTTTTTTTAATGTTAATTCGAATTAACGAAATCGTAAACGAATATTTCGAAATATTTCCTTAAGTTAATTCCGTAATAATTCCGAAAAGGTTACGTAAATTATTTGCTAAAATAATTAAAATTATTACGAAAAGCCCAGTTATTTCTTTTAATACCCGGGTTAATAATACCTATAAAACGGTTGTTCATAAGCGATTAATTATTACGAAAACCGTTTTGAAAAATAAAAAATAAAGTAAATAACAAATAGTTATTTCTGTAATTAAAAACCTTAAAAAATCCGAACGCGAAAATTTTACGAATATCGACAGGGATACGGGAAACGCCCTTAAAACCACGGATAACGAACCTTTCGAAAATAAAACTATTTAAAATGAACCTTCCGAAAACAAACCTTTTAAAAATAAGCTTTTTAATAATAAAGCTATTTGAAACCAGCTTTTCGAAAACAAGCCTTCCAAAAACGAAGTTATTTAAAACCAGCCTTTCGAAAACAAACCTAATTAAGTCAAACCCTTTAAAAACAAAACCATTCGAAACGAACCTTCTAAAAATAAAGCTATTTAAAACGAACCTTCGAAAAATGTTTTAAATAAAAATATTGCTATTAACGCCTTTAAACCGAAATTTTTAAATATACGTACCTAATTGCTTAACGTTATAAAAGTTATTATTAACGGCAAGCCTTTGAAAAAACAACTTAATAAAATACGGAACGCCTTTCGAATTATTAATTTGTAATAATTTAAACAATATATTAATAATTACTATATGACGATATTTAAAAAGCATTTGCTTAATTTTATTAAGCAATGCGTTATTAATTATATTAACGAAAAATTACAAAGCAAATACGAATATAGCTTTCGGCGTATATTTGTTTAAATTAAGAAATTTACGTAATACCGTAAACCTAATTACAAAATTATATTACAACTTTTTAAATATTATTATATGGTATTTTTAACGTTAATAAACTTATTAAAGTTATTAATGATATTAATCTCCTTTAAAAAAACATAACCGTGTATAGAATTAGATAAAATAATAGATTGCGACCTTAATTCCTATATTTACTAACCTTTTTCCGTTTTGCAAGTATTTTACTCCAAGGCGATTCCAAACTACCTAGTTCCGCCCTTATCTACGTCGATTCCTTTCGGAATTCTGGAAGTTCGTCGCAGTTTTAAGCAGCCGAATAAACTAACGTTCGTAATTCTTTAACGTATAATGTTCGAGTAACTGGATTTCGGAATTTTCCAATTCGTTATTATTATCTTTTCTTAGTTTCGCCAGCAGTACCACCGCCGATTCGAGATTGTTCAGTATAAACTACTCGGAAAATGGATATTTTTATTGTTAAATATTAACGGGTATCCGAAAATCAAAAGTTAAAATCGATTTTATTAAGAAATATTTTCCAAATCGACAATAACGTCGATTACTTTAATTTATTTAGTTGCTTTTTTAAAATAGCGTACCGTAAATAAAATAGTTTTTATTAAGGCCTTCCCGTTACGGATAATAGGTATTTTGTATTCGGATATGTCGTATTATTTTAATTATTATCTTGATAAATAATAACTTGAAAGGCTGTAAAAACGATTAAAGTTAGATTTTATAATCGTAAAACTAACGAAGGCTTATAAAGCTTTTTGCAAGCTTTTAAGGTTTATCTTTAAGGTTTATCTTTAAGGTTTATCTTTAAGATTTACCGTATAAAGTTATTCTCTACCTTTAAAAACCCTGCTAAATCGTAGCCAGCGGGTATAAGGTTTACCAGAGTCGAAACATGTTAATAACCATTCGAAATCGGAGTAAGGCACGGGAATAAAGTATGCAATTTATTTTAACTATAAAAACTGTTTAAAAAGTTATCGTATTTAAAGATACTGGGTATAGTATCTATCGTGGAAATTATATCGTGGAATGATTTTCTGTATATTAGCTCAGCCTTATCTTCCAGGCTTAACCTATATTCTACCTTGTATTATTAATATTGCCAAACATAACAACAACAAAAGCGTGTTTTTAAACTTTATATATAACTTAAACTTTTAATTAAAAAAAATCCCGGCTTTAATCCAACTTTTATTCCGAACGTTTTAATAACGCAATAAACTAAGAAACGTTTTTTATATAACGCTAACACTTATCGCTCCGAAATAATTACGTTTCATAACAATTAGCCCGTATTAGCAATAATCTTTTTACTAAAACTTTCCGAAACCATAACGTTACAAAAACGTCTACGCCTATAATTGTTCTTTTTAAAAACCCCTTTCTGGTAATACTTATAATAAATCGAAAGCTTATTATAAAACACCTATCTATACCTGCTTCCGGTATATAAACCAAATGTAATAAACGCTTTAAGGTTCATAAAGTCTTAATAAATACGTTCGAAAACAAAAAAAGCAGAAATTACTTTAATTATAAAAACGTTAATTCCTAAATATATTAAGTTAAAAATGATACTTATTATTATAATATAACGCCCCGATAATTCGTTTGGTAATATAACGATATTAACCGATCCAACGTTACATATAAAACGCTTTCCATTAAGTTATATAACAAGCTTTATGAAAAAAGAAACCGCAGCAAACGTAAAATTTGAAAACGTTAAAAAATAACGCAAAAAAAGCATATTTTTAAAAACTTTTAAAACTAGGCCTGGAAAACGCAAAAATAATGATAGCAATAATAATACGAATATTATACATAGTTATTTCGGGAAAAACTTCTTAAATATAATAATTAATAGGTTTTAAACTAACAAACAACAGCCTTTAACAAAATATATCACGTAATAAAATCAATTAATTACCCAAATATTTTAAAACCTTTCGAATGTAACGGTTACAATAAATAAATATTACGATTAATAAAAATTACCTTCCATACCACCCCTTTTAATATAAACGCATAATAACTCCTTTAATTTACTTATCTATAATTCGTTATCTTTTATCTCCGAAAATTTAAATATCGATAAATTACTTTAAAACATATATAAAGGATTTATAACAGCTAATGGCAATAACGTAAAAAGATTAAAGCGTTTATATAACGCCTTACGAAATAACAATATTATTTTCTAACAAATATACCACTTTTCTAACGAATAATTTATATTCCAAAGAATTAATTAAAAAGTTTTCAAACTTTTTAAATCTTACGTTAATTCGTATATATAAAACATACTTAAATTCGAAAACGCTTTTTAAAACCTTAAAACATTATCTAATTCGTAATTAAATAAGTTAACGTCTCACACCATCTCGCGGTACATACCACCTCGCGGTACATACCATCTCGCGGTACATTTTTTGGCACCTTGCAGGAACGAAATCAAATAGAGCAACTATAACGCCATAAATCAATTTAAACTAGTCGGATTTTTCTTCGCTAGAGGTATCTACAGCTTCTTTATAAGTACGCGTATTATGTCCGGGCTTGCCGCAAACGCCACATTTCCGTTCTTTCGTTTTAACCCTTTTACAACGATTACCTTCAGCTGCTATTGGCTGGGATTTTTCACCACCCCCTTCTTTCTTGGCTAGAAGAACTTATCCTTCTTGTATAGTAAGTGTTCCTTCTTTTTGAAAACGTTTGTTTTTGGTCCTTCGGCGTTTGCTGAGAAAATGGTTCGTTTCGCGTAATTAGGCGGTTTCTTTCCGAAAAAGTGCAATTTCGTACAAAAGTAATAAGTTACTTTTGGTTAAAAAATTAACGGATTTAACCATTTTTGTCGGCGAGCTGCCCTGGTAATTTCTGATTTTTCTTTGCAAATAACGTCCTTGCCTTGTTGTTTTATGGATATTTTTAAGGGTTTTCGCGGAAGGGGAAAAAATAAAACCGGCGGAAGTAAGCGGTGAGACGGTCGGCGTAGGTACAGCTAGAGGAATTTCTAATTCGGAAAGGACGTTATTAAGATCGAATGGAACAAGTCCAGCTTTTGCAAATCTAGTTTTGATATTATCGGACGTTATGGCAACTTTAAACGCGTCGTAAAAACCGAAAAGGAAATTTTCTTTTGTAATATAGGTATAGTAACGTCGCATTAAATTTTCGATATAAAGCAAATAAACGTATTTTAAAACAGAAAAACAGGATACGTTAAAAGGTTAAAACCGATAAAAAAAATGAAAAGGTATATAAAAAGTAATAATATCGTTATTTGCGTAATATTTTTCGAATTTTATCGAATAATAGCTTTCGTAACTGTCGAAAATAAAAAGACGTTTCGTTTTTTTCGTACGCGTCCGAATATATTTATCGAAATACTGGATTTATTTTAAACCTAATTCGTTCGTTATCCAGTTATTATAACTAATACCGACCTTTTAATCGGCTGGTAATAAATTATTGCGATACCAGGAATTAAGATAGGTTTTTCCTGCCAAAATAATAAATAACGGTATAGCTTAATTTTGCAAATTAACAGTTTATATAACTGTAACCTATTTCCGATTACCTTGTTATGCCTATTTAGGTTTTCCACGTTTTTCGGTATTTGTAATTATTATGCCGTAAGTTATTAAAAGCCTTATTAAAAAGCCCGTTTCGTCGAAATTGTAAATATCTTTTTTTACGATGCCGTATTTTATAATTATAACCCGAACAAGTTCAAACTATTTGCGAAATATTTCTAGATTTTCGCATAATATTTTTTAATAATCGATTTTTCGATTTAAACGCGTTTTAAAATTGTTTTACCGTCGTACAAATCTCCACGCCCAATTAATTTCAACGCGTTCCGCGACGCGTTAAGTAAGCAACAAATTCGCCATATCTTTAACGTGTTAAAACCGGACAGGAAACACTTGCGTATCTAGGTTAAGGATTCGGTCGACAATCGATTTTTTTTCGGTCAGAGTTAGATTTCGCAAACTGGGAATAATATCGGTTCGGACGCGTCTGCCGTTAATTCGCGACCTTAAAGTAATAAATAAAACGTCATAAATAGAACTAAGCTTTTTATAATTAAGTTTCGGGTTTTTTTTTTAGCCTGAACGGCTAGGTTCATTCTCGTTTTTTTTGTAAGTCGTTCCATATTGCAGTTATTAAGAAATAAGTAATTGAAGTTAGATAATTAAAACGTTAGAAAAAGTGTACCGCGAAGTGGTATGTACCGCGAGGTGGTATGTACCGCGAGGTGGTATGTACCGCGAGGTGGTATGAGACGTTATTTCGCAAAAATAATAACTAAAAATAAACCTTTTTTTACGTTATATTACTATCACTCAGAAAACTATTAATTTTGTTACGAAATCTTAGGTTTTTAAAACATATATAAAATAACGCAAAAAAACGCTTACGTTTAATTAACATTTTTTATTAACACTATATATAAAAAATAAGGTATTTTCTTACATAAATCCTTTTTATCCGTTAAATAATTATATATTCTTTTAATTAACAAAATAATAATAAAAACCCGTTTTAGAGAATTCTGCTATTTAACAAAAAAATTACAATAATATTACAACGTATATTACCATCCGTATCTTTATTCATTAACGCTTTTATTAATAAGTTAACCTTTTTATTGTTCTTTAGCCTAATAGCCTTCCTTTAACATATACGTATGTAACAAAACAATTATTATCCAATACTAAAACTTACCGTCGCTACCGCTTTAAAGTTATAAATAATTAAAATACGAAAAAACACGATAAACAGAATAATTAATATCTTAAAACAATATTATTTAAAAAAAACCAACTTAAAAAAATATAGATATTAAAAAAATACGAATATTTAATACGCGAAAATCTTTAATAACAATTTAATACGTCACTTTCCGGTTATATATATTAATTAATTACATTCTTACTTATTTACGCGGTTTTAAAATAACCTTTAATTTTCTTTTTCTATTACTTAACCCGTTCGTAATAATTTATAAAAAATAACTCGAATTATTCGTCGTTAAAAAAATCCTTAATTATATATTTAACGTAATAACAAATATAAGCTTTAAAATCGTTAAAAAATACTTTAATAAAATTAAAATAAAGTAAATATAAAAAGAAATATTATAACTTTATCTTAATTTCTTCGTATATTATATATATTTCGTCCGAATAATAAAAATTAACGTTATTTAATATTAACACGGAACGTAATCTAAGAAACGGATTTATTAAGGGCAATACCTTTTTTTATTAATTATAAAATACAACCTTTACAGTTAATAAATTTTTAATAAATAAAAATATTTAATAACTCGTTAACTGCAATTGCCAGCAATATATTAAAATAACGGTTACGCTTTAAAACTTGCCGTACGAAAATAAGAAAACCTTTATGTACTTAACCGTAATAACGGTTAATATTACGTTTATTAATACCCAATTTATTTACGAAAACAAATAAATTCGAAATATATTTAATAACGGTATAAAAATACCACATCCGTTAACACAAATCGACTTACGTAATTTTAATCTTTAGCTTTTTATTTCTTTAATTAATAATTATCAAATTTTTCGAAATCGTAAAAATCATTACGTATATATTGCAATAATCGGCAAAAAACCATTATATTTCGTTAAAATATAAACTAAGTTTATAAATTAACTTTTTTAATAACTTTTAAATAATTAAATAATTAATATAACCTATAATAATATATAATATTTACGTTAAAAACCTAAGGAAATACTTTAACGCTTTTTTGTAATAATAATTAACTTTTTTTATAAAGAATTACCTAATTATGTTATATTAAGTACGATATCGCTCGATTATATGTACGTTTATATTAAATAAAATCGGTAATTAAAACTAATAGATTATATCTTTATAACGCAATAAGGCTTTTTCTATATTTAGCTTTCGGATTAAAGTTAAATAACGCTGTAATAATTTCGAAATATCGTATATAATATTAATCGTTTATTAAAACAGCTTTAACGCGTTATTATTAAGTTACTATCGAAGGTTAATACGCGTTATAAAAGGGCCCATACAAAAAAAGGTGTGTAATTCAGAAGCTAAGTGGGGCCCCGACACTTTGATTCGAAACAACAGTAACTGCGCAGTGGCTTAGCTAGCGTTACAACTAGCAAACGCCTTTCGGTTGCACGCTTCCACCGTTGTTCAAAGCCCCGGTATCGCTCCCTCTCAGATACAGCTGTTTTATGTGTATTTAAGGAGGTCTCGCAACCTCTCTTTCTGGACAGGACCTCTTAGAAAGTCAACCTGATAATTTATCTTCTTCTTCAGCCCTATATGCTTCAGTGTGTGATGACAGGGTCTCATAGTTTTCAGGCTTCCCCATGGTAGTTGCGACATTTTAAAGTTCCGTCACGATACACCATGACATCAACCCATCACACTTCGCTTATTCGACCGCCCTCTTTAGTCCGGGCATCCCTAGGGTCCTACAAGATGGATTCCTTATCAGTCCTTTCAAACAAACCAACACAATTATATTCAGACTGGAATATGAGAAGGGAAGGGGGACCAGAGCCGGCGAACGAATCTCATGTAATTGGCTTCTAGAGGGGATTTCTCTCCTCATCTCAGCCCTGTCCCGTATACGAATGACCTACCGTATGCAAAGTAGTAGAACGACTAAATCACCGACGGTGGTCATGCTTCATCAGAAGAAGGGCGCCGTGCAACGGGGCCTAAAGCTCCAGCAGCTAATGGTGCTCAACTCTCCTTTCTGGAGCGTCCCATAACGGAATATATTGCTATACTCCTCCGTAACGCCGGATGGCCATGTTCGTTGCTATAACACGGTATCCCGTATCACCTATGATCATACTGGCCATTTCTTGGTTCCCTATCTGCCCTCACCCGCCCATACCTACTAGGTACATGTACCGAATGCAGTTGTATTTATACGTCTCCGTTAATATACGGCTCTAAAGAACACCGCATGCAAACGTAACAACTACTTATATTTTCTGAGTCAGACAGGTCAGGTAAAGTGATAGAGAAAAACTAAGGCAGAGAGGTCTATGGAAACAACATAATCTTCTCGGGGGATAATGTGGAGACTCTACCACTTTCCTGGTCCAATTAATCCTTTGGGGAGGGCTTTACTTGTATATATGTATAAAAGGCTTCGCCTCGAGCAATTAGAAGGCAAGCAGGTATTGATTTATAACCCACTTAATGCTGCGAATTATATTCTGGCTCTTTCTTTCCTTTTCACTTTGTATTATCATATTCCATGAGAAATATATACATCCCAAGTCCCAAGATTTCTTCAGCGGCAATGGAGAACATTAATATTATTAAGGCCCTGATCGACAACGAGTTCGGGGCACAAAAATTAAAGGCTAATGGCTAAAGGCACCACATTCTGGGTACGAAATACCTCGCCAAGACGCAAAATACTGAATCTAGCCCATTTTAGCTTTAGTTTTCGTAATGGATGTCGGTCAGAAGTTATATACACCTAACGCAATGTATTCTTTCGCCCGGAGTTATCGGAGTCCTTAAAATAATTAAAATTAACGGCAGAAATTAACGAAAGTACCGTTTCCTAAGCGATTGTAGCTAACAGTTGCTTAAAAAGCGTCACTTTCGCTTTCTAAAAATTAAAGGCAATAAATATATCAATTCGAAATCATTTTCATCGCCATAACCCGTAAAATATAAAGGAACTTCCGATTTAAAAAGTGTCGGCGTACGGCAATTACTTTCGTTATTATACGGGCTTTGCGTATATTGATTTTCGCCATCCTTTTCCTAAACGACGGAAGCGTTCGATTAAAAAACCCGTTTTTTCTTTAAGGAACCGGCGTTATAAAGCCATCGTAAAACAGCTGAAACGGCTGCAGAAAAATCACTTACATATGGAGAACGTCAGCCAAGAAGGCGGTGACTGCTAGGGTTAAGGCCCTGGAATGATACGAATGATACATTTTAAGCCCTTAGTTTCGTTATGCGTACCGATATATACGTTGTTAATAAGCCAAGGTGCTATTAAGAAGTTATCGATCAGGGCCTAATATAAAGATTTGCTGTATCGAACACGCGGCACCGCCCGTGCCCCCGCCCATTTACCTCAGCTAGTTCAGGCCTTTACTTACCTCAGCTAGCTCAGGCCTCGCTGGCTCGTATCAAAGTTTCTCCAAATACTGCGCCAAGGAGCTAAAAATTAACCAATCAAATGCCGTATCCCCGTAACGAACCAGCGAGGCCTAAGTTGTAGTTATGCGAAATATGGGTCCGTTTAACACCTCGCTAACAAAATTACTAATTTTCTTTTTATTTCTTTTCCAAATTTAAAGATTATAATGAAAAAAATAATTACGTAATTAAATTAAACCCAATAAGTATAAAACTTTACAAACGCGTCTAATTAAAGCGAATATGCATATAGGGATTTTTTTCTAATTTTTTTAGACGGGAATTGCAGCCAATACGGTTAAATAAAGGTTTAGAAAATGGGCGACCATAACGCCCTTATGGCTGCGACAGCGCAACCATCGGTCGCATTATCGTGCACCGGGTTTCCTAAGTATATTTGATATGGGAAAAACCCGTATCTTAATTTTTTCGGCCGTACGGGTTGTGGTTGTTACGTTGCAGCCCTAAGAAAATTCTGGACTTAATTAACCGGAACGCCCTTTTTATTGCGATATAACAATTACAATCTTTACGGACAAAAAGATAGCTGTACGGGCTTTTTTTATATTAAATTACCTTTAGACGACCTATAGCGAAATAATACATGCTATAGTTGCGTTATCGCAGCCATAAGGGCGTTGCGGTTAAAAGGTTGGTATTAAACGGTAATTTTAATTTCGTTCTTAAATATCTCCACTAAACCAACCCCGATTAAAACGTAATATTTACTATGAAAAAACCTTTTTAAAGTTGTATATATTAATAATTATTATTATTTAATAATATGTTATACCGTTATTATATTTGTAAGTTTTTAAATAAAATTTTTTAAAATTTGTATGGGACGGTACCAAATAGAGCTAAGAAATTGCATCTTGCCATCAGGCCTTATTTTTAAGGTTTTGTTGTTTTTGTGGGTACTTTTCCAATTAGGTTAGCGCGGTACCTAAAGCTACGGCTTGTTTCAAAAGTTGTAGCTGCGCTTGTAGCGCAGCCCTAACCTCAAAAATAGAGCCTGATTTTAGTGAGATAAGCCTTTATTGGCTTGTTTTCCAATTTCTTCCAAGTTATTTAAGTACAGCTTTATAACGCTAAAAATTAACCAATCAAATGCCAAATCCTTGTAACGAGCCAGCAAGGTCTAAGGTCTAGTTATACGAAAAAAAAGGCTCGTTTTGTAAATTTATTTTTTAAGCATAACGAAAATTCGTAATAACTTAATAATAAGATTCTTTTTTCGATATATATATATTCCTACGATTTTTCTTATTACGGATTATTAATAATATTATTTGAGTTTTAATTAAAACCTATTGTTTATTTTTAAACCTTAATATATTTATTAGTTATATTTCGAATATGTTATTAATTTTATATAAGGTAATATATTACGACTTAACCCTTCGGATATTTCGGTAATTTAAAGAAACGGTTGTAATTACGCCATAAGTGGCTGGAGGACTTACGTTACGTTCGGAATGGCGCTAAATATTAAAATAACGCGGATGTAATTATACGATATAGCGTTAAATAGCGATATATTGTTAAGAAACGTACGATTTAAATAAATAATTATGATTATTATTTATAATTTTAAAATTAAAATAATAATTTATAAAAAAACTTAATTACGTAAAACGTATTTGATTATTATTAAACGTAATAAATAAACCTTATTAGTTAATGTTTACGATTTATTTATTAATATAAACTGTATATTTAAAAATTTAATAGTTAGAAACTTTTTAATTATTATATGTTATAAGTTTTTATTTAAAAAATCGTTAAATTTTAAGTAATATTTTAAATATTATATTAATAAGTAATTAAAACGATATTATTTAATAACTTTAAAAACGGATTAATTAGCTAGAATTTATTATTTAGCAACTTATTATAATTACGGAAATTACGGTACGTATCAGATATAGGAGGTGTTAGTTACGTTGTTGTATTCTGCTAATTATGCAGCTTCTTAATACGTATGCAGCTTTTGTATAGCCTAGCAACGGAACAATTATCTTCCGATTAAAACGTAACTTTTTTTGGTTAAAGCGCTTCAGCGCACCTGGCTAGTTAATACACCCCCTTAACGCCTTAAAGAATTCGGGGCGTTAATTACCATACTTTCGTTACTCCCTAAAGCCACAACTTTCCATTCAACCTTTCCTCCGGTAATTATATCCTTTTAATTAGATAATTCCTTATCAGAAATTGCTTTCAGCCTTTTTTTCTGGTAATCCAAAGCTTTTATAATATCTATTAATCCTAATTGCTCTTTAAAATACCTAAAGGCTTTTCGTAACAGGACTTTAATTAATTCATTAACCAATATATTGCTTATAAACGTATAATCTATTTTAATTAGGCTTTTTTTATTACCTTTCGCAGCTAGTAATTATATATATTTACGTACTGCAACTTTATTTTTAACAAAACGACGTCGGCGTTAACAAACCGTGTAGTTTATTAATTATCGTACTACAAATTTAACGATCCAATATCTAGGTTAATTCCTAATTCCTTAATTAATCTAAAGGCAAATAAAGCTTTTTTAATAACCTGCGTAAAAAATAACAACTCCGTTTTGGTTATAAAAGTAATTACTATATCTTATTTATTTGTATGTTATCTTATAACTTTTCTAAATAATTTCATAACGTAAGTTTAGGAAATTTTTCGATCAAATTTATTATTTACAAAAAAGGCGTTATTTCAAATATTTAACGAATCCTTACTGCCAAATTGCAACGCTAACGTTTTAATACCGATCAAATATAATATAACGCAATTAGCTACTTTATAGTATACGTTGCTAGGATTTAAGTTAAATCGGGCAAATCGGGATATTACAAAATATATATTAGGCCGCGTATAAACCGCAATATAAAAAATAAAACTGATTTTTTTCTAATATCTATTAACAAAACCTAAATAGGCCAAATTAAG
Source organism: Monosporascus sp. 5C6A (assembly GCA_004155035.1). Classification (NCBI taxonomy): domain Eukaryota; kingdom Fungi; phylum Ascomycota; class Sordariomycetes; order Xylariales; genus Monosporascus; species Monosporascus sp. 5C6A. Next base: position 15,835 of record QJOB01000222.1, read on the forward strand.
ATTTGGCAATAACTCGGCATTTATTATAAACGTTTCTAGGAAGTTATTTAGACTTTTTTAAGAATTAAGTTAACTAACTTGTTTATAAATTTTAATTAAAATAACTAGATTTTTTTGTTAAATCTGTCTTCAATTATTTCGATACCTAGGAATTACTGTAAGTTTTTACCCCTTATTAGAATGTACTGTTTTTATATTTGCTAAATTAACCGATTAACGAACATTTGGTTTTTTGTTATGTATAGCGAGAATATCATCGACGTAAAAAAAAGTAACATTCTTTAACAAATAAAGTCATAGGGCTTATAAAAAACGGGGCTAAATCCCAAATATTTAAACGTACTAGTAAAATCTTTCTACTAAAATAACAGCAATCGTTTCAGACCGTATAAAGCTTTTTTAATCAAAAATACCTTATTACGTTAAGGATAGTTTAAAAGCATTTTTATAAAGATTTTATAAAGTAAATTCGCGTTAACGAAAGCGTTTATAACGTTATATTACTTAAGCTTTAAATCGAACCTAATTACAATAACTATTAAAACCTTAAAAATTCTTTTAATTAAAATAAATACGTAAATATCGCTATAAATATTTTTAAATTGTTAATTATTTCGTATAACAAAACGGGCCTTGCATTTTTAAAACTAATTATGTTTATCAAATTTATAAACGTATATTTATATATATCTTAAAACTTATTTCCCTTTAATAGCGGATTAATCAACAATTTCCCAAAACTATATATCTTTATAACTTTATAAATAAATCTTTTCGGCTTTTAAAAATAACTTCCTTAACGGATATATACTTAACTTTTTAAAACTTTTCGACAATAACGGTAAATCTCGCTTATATACCCGGCCCTATAACCTAAATAATACCTTTACTTTTAACTTTATTTTTGGTATATTAAAACCTTTCCGATTAAAATAACGCAAATTTCGGGTTATTTTTTTCCTTCAATTTCCGTAGCTTACCGGCTGATTATTAATTGTACCAATAAAATAAGCTTTCCGTTCTGCGTTAAACGTAACCTCCCATACCTTATAGTCGTACCGATAACCATTTTTTCGATACGAAACGTACGGAAAATTTATGTTTATAACCGTAAAAAACCTTCGTTTTCTACTATTACTTTAAGTTAAATAAAGTAACAAAAATCTAAAACTTCTTTTATTTTTTCCGTTAACGTAATAATTATAATAATTATCAAAACAAACTTTAACGGCGGTAATAATTTAAGAAACGGAAATAATTCGAACATAATGGTTATATAAAAATAATTAATTTTTTACAAACAAGCTTATTTTTCCTTATCACGTATGTCACTTTAAACGCCTATACCTTTTTAAAACCATTTTTTGCCCAACCAGTAACTAAATTATTCCATTTAAGTTTTTATCTTTTATATATATAAAAAACCATAGCTCTAATTAGATATATAAACTTATTGGAATAGGTTTTGTAATTCGTTTTCGGTAACGTAAAAAAGGCCGTTGTTTAAATCTTTAATATTACTTAAAAAAATAACCTTTTCGTTAAACTGTGCGTTTCGAATAACAATAACCTTGTTTATTAACGGGTTCCAAATTTTATAAATATTAATTAATTAATAACCGATAAAGAAGCCTATTTACGCTTTAAGATTTAATTTTTAAACCCTTTATCCTTTTTTTATAGCAATAATTATTATAACGTAAGCCATATAGCCGTAAGCTTACAAATAAACCTATTAAAACTTAAAATTAAACATTAAAACGTTATCTTTATATACCAAATAAATATAATAAACCTCGTATAAAATCTACTAAAAAAAGCGTATTTAAAAGTACGGTTATATAGATATACTACCGTTGTAAAAATATATACGATCAAAAATGCAAGTAATTTAATACTATTTCGTATAACAATCGTTTTTTTCTTAATTACACCTTTTAAACGTTTCGTACCCCCGTTTTAAACCTAAATATGCGGTATTAAATGTTTAAACTTAATGTTAAAAGGGAACGATTAGAAAATATCTCGGAACAGGTAATTTTTTAAAACTTCGTTATTATATTCGATTATCTATAAAAACAACCTTATTTTAATTTTTTACAACGTTTAATAAATATCGGAACATAATAATTAATATATTTTGCTTTTGGTTTTTAAAGTAAATATTCTGAATAAAACGTAAGTATTTATTAATAACGAACATAACGTATTTATACCTTTTAAGGTTTTCTTCGAAATTAATAAAATTAATAATTATTTTTTATCTTAATTAAGAGACTTTTCCCTTGAATTTACAGCGTATTTACTTTCTAACTTTCGCTTTATTACATACCTAATATTTAATAATTATAAAGCTTTTTAACCGGACTTTTTTAATATAAAACTATAACTATGTTATTACTTTAAGGCCTAAATGCCCTAATTATAAATATTACAAAGTACCGTTACCGGTACGCGGCAGTCTCGGTATCAAAAAGTTAATGTTTCGTTTATAAATAACTAAAATTACGGAAAACGTTATTACATTAATATTTTCGATAATAAACTAATTAAATTTATTTATTAAAATAATTATAATTTGATTATACGTATTTCGAATATAATTATTAATCTTTTAATTATCTTACTAAAAACCTTTTTTTTAAAATTATCGAAATAATACCAAATTATAAGCAAATTGTTCGCAATGAACCATGTTATATAACCATAACTCTTTCGTACCGTTAAAACTTCGAAATAATATATCAACCTTTCCGTAACCTCTAATCGGAACAAAACTATTACCTACGTACACCCCGTCGCCTTATTGAAATAAGGCAGTGTGCCGGGACTTAGGTCCGGGCTTGGATGATCAGTGGCTTTATATTACGCATGTATTTCTAAAGGTTCATTTTCGCTGGGCGTAACCTTATTATTAGACTTTATTATGGTTTTAACATTATTAATATAAACTGCGTTTAAATTTATTACTAAGTACATTTATAGAAATACTTTGAACGATTATTTATTAATAAGGACTTAATTACCCCGTTTTAATTTATTTGGTATTTTCGGAATTGGTAAACGGAAAGGATAAAGTTTTGATTAGAAGGCATAACAATATAACGATTACAATTATGGCGATTTAAAACATTTACGAACTTACGAACGACCGAATATTAACAATAACGCCGCCGACTTTATTTACAATCAATTTAAAAGAAAGTTATTAAGTTGAAACGATACGATACTTTATAACAAAATAAATTTTTACCCGCGTAATGGTAGATAAGTAAAGAAACGAAAATATCGTTTTTAAAATTTAACTTAATTAATTAATTTTAAATTAATTACGTAATTTAAATAACAAATTTTATTATACGAAAGATTACAAAATAACGATACGAAAAAAATAATTATTGGTAAAGGTTAAAAAAATTAAGATTGCGTTGCTGGTAATGTAATTATTTAGAATTAAAAAATTAAAATTATAAGGTAACGATAAGATTGACGATATAAAGCGAATTATAAATATTAGTAAAAAAAGGAATAAGGCTGTAAAATTACGTAGTTTAATTGCGAAATGGAAATTACAAAATAAGGAAAGTATTTTCTAACGTAATAAAAAAAATATAATAAAGTTACTTTATAATGTTATTTAGATTTGTTTTTTATTAATCGGATAACATTTAATATGGGAATTATTAAGTAATCTTTTTAGGACTTAAATATTTATCGATAAAAAAGAAAGTTTTAAATTACGATAGTATCATATTACCGGTTTTTAATTAGATTTCCGAACCGGATTTTAGTCGGTTTATTAAAAAACCGTTAAAGCTTTTAAAAATTGTTACTTAGGTTAAACGATACGGTTTGTTATTAGTATCCGAATCTTTTATTTTTAAAAAAGATTATAATTTAACGTTAAATATTATTGTTTAGTACCGATTAATGGATATAAAAAAAAGGTAAAATTAACGAAGTAAAGTTTTTAAGTAACCTGATTAGATTTTTAACACTTGCTAAAATTTAAAAAGTTTCTAAAATTACTATTAAAACTTTTAAAAAACGAAAAATCTTTTTAGTTTCAGTTTTTTGGAATTATTTATTGGATTTACTCAGCTTATACTGGATGTTATACTATACGGACTTATTAATTAAACGGATTACGGTTTCCCAGTAGATATTATAGATAAGAATATATTTTTTATAGTTTTTCCGGACTCGTTAATTTATCCGAATTTTTGTTTTTTAGGTATTGGAGTTATTAATTAAATTAAGGGCGTTTACCGATTATTTAAGAAGTTTAAGTTTAAAAAAATTAAAATAATCGCCGAATTACCTTATTAAACGGATAGCCTTAATATAAGGATTAAGCAAAAACTGTTATCGACGAAATTGCTAAATGGAATACCCTTATCGATATTATTTTAAAAACTTTTAAGTTATAGGATTTTAAGTAAATTAGGCTTGCCAAGGAAAAATTGAAAATTTTAACGAAATAAATTTAACGTTTTATATTTGATTACGTTTATAAGTATTATTTAAAATATGTTGTTAAAATCCGCGACATTTTGGAAAAAGTTAAACCTAAAAGGAAAACGGTTATTAAAAACAAATATATTAAAAGCTTATTAAAAGGACTTTTTGTTAGTTATTTAAAAAGGGTTTTTAATAATTTCTCTATAAAGTTCCAAAACTTATATGCGATATTTTACGATAACGTTTATATATTAATTAAAAATTAGGCCCTTAATACGATAAGTTTAATACGATATAAAGACCAAAATAGATAATAAGAAAAAATCCGTTTCGATATTAATTAAATTAAGATATACGATATCGAGCTAGTTTAATTAGGTATCCGAAATTACGAATATATTATAAAAGTTAAAGATTGCTTAAACTCAATAAACTTAAAACTTAAAAACTTTTAAGAAAAAAATGAAACATAAGGACGTAACCGTTAAAGGTTTTTAATATTATGTTTCATTAAAACAAAAGTTTTCATAAGTTCGTAATTATGGTACCGACCTATTAATTAATGTAATAAACTTTTAGTTAAACGAATTTAAACGAAATAATTATTACCGAAACCGAAATGGTTATCGGGATAGTTATCGTAATAATCGAGGTAATTATGAAGGCCGTAAAGGCCAATTAGGTAATTTTAATTCCGGTATTTGTTGGTTTTGCTTAAAACCTGGACATTTAATATATAAATACAAGTTATTCCTTCATATGGAAAATATTAGATTAATTGATCTCGACGACGACGGTACGATTATTTATTTTAAAAATTCCGATAATCGTATTAAGTTAAGTATGATATAATTTCCGATAGTTTTAAACACCACATAATTAATAAACGAATACCGATTTAAAAGAAAGTATTTAAATAAATCTATATTTTTCCGAGCTTTTTTATGCAATATAAAAATAAAATATAGTATTTTGATCGCCGACAGAGCCTTTTTAAAAGTACCGACAGTAAAAAGGCCAGTACCGAACTTAGTAATATATAAGGGAATACCTTAAATTTCTTTTATTTTACGAAAATCCTAAAGTAACCGGAAACCAGTAATAATTAACGCTACGTTACCGAAGTTAATATGGCTTATTTTGTTATAAAAAACGGAATGCCTTTTTATAAAAAAGCATTTTTATATAATTAATTATAAAATAATTTTATTAAAATTAAAAAAGCCCAATACTTAAAGGAAATCCCTACCTTGAAGGTCGACGATTTTAATTAACCCGATGTTTTTATTAGCGTTATAATGGTTAAGTATATTAGTATAAAAAAGAAATTAATAAGATTACCAAAAAAATTAAAACCGATAACGACAGTATTATATATAGAAATTCTTTATTTATAAATATAGAAGCTAATGTCTAAACTGATAACAAGTTAAACTATAACGGTCTGATTAATAAATATATCGTTAAGTTTTAGGAAAGGAAAATTAAAGAATATTAAAAAGAAATTTAAAATTGCTTGGTCCGAAATAATTAAGGTCTGCCCAGATTTTAGTGAGGCTTTTAAGAATTTTATGGTTATTAAAACCTTGGAGATACTTTGTCGTGCTAGTAAAAAGACCATTAAGATGACCGAAATTGAAATTTAAAGCTTTGAGCTGCTAGTAATAAGAAATGGTTCCAGAATTCTGATAATAAATATTGGGTATAAAGCTAAAAGTTAGGAAAAAGTTAACGTTTTGTCCGTATAGTATTATAATCCGACGGAATATATTATTCCGTTATTTAGATTTGCAGTTAAAATAGATTATAAAGGCGGCGAAGATTTAATTAATAGCGTAATTGATACTAGGGTAAAATCAGACGTTATTGTTACGTTTTATGTTAAGAAATACGGATTGGCTATACGACAAATACGAATATCGTTTATAAGCTTTAACTTTTAAAAACGGATATAATTCGAAAATATTATTAAAGTATTTATTTAGCTGGCTGGCCGATTAATTATTATTCCGTTATTTATTATCGATAGCAGCCATATTACGTAACTATTAATATTCGAATTAAATTTTATGATTAAGTTAAAGATAACTTTAAATATAAACTTTGAAATTATAGAAGAAACTTTGGAATTTGGCCTTATAAAAATTATTATTTTATTAGTATTTACCGGACGAGTTAATTATAATATTCGTATTAATAAAGAATTAGAAAAGATATAAGCGGTAAAATCTTAAGTTGCTTTATTAATATAAATAGGTTTACGAACGAAAAAGCTAATAAGCCCGTTACGAATCTTTACGTTTTTTCGATTAATAATACCTGTTTTAATTAAGATTACTTTAATATTTAAAACCTAATTAAAAACAAGTTAGAATCTGGCGATATTATTTTAAAACAATTTATTAACGAAAAGCTGGCATATGGTTTTTATGGCATTTTTTAAAAAGAAAGGCGTAATTATATTAATAAGAAACCAACGGTCCAAATTAATACTATATATAAGCCCAAATAGAAAAAAGTCGTTTCTGTTAATAATATATTACCCGACGGATTTGTCCCTTTAGAAAACGCAAATTAGAAAACTAAGGCACTTAAGCGGGTATAAAAGGTTATTAATTAAAAAAAAAAAGCGCTCTGACGAATTTAGCACGTTATTAACAGCCTTATTTCCTAAATTTTCCGATATACCTCGAAATATCTGGCGTATCGAAAAAAAAACCGAGGTTTTGTTTTTAAAATTATTTAAGCAACAAATTTACCCGCGTAAAAAAGGCCTTTTTTAAAAAAAATGTTATTTCGAAAAAAAACAGCCTTAACTTGGGATTAAAAGAAATACGGAAAGATTAAAAAATATATTGCATTTATTTACGAAATTCGTACAGTTCCTTATAAAGCTTAGCAAATGAAAAATATTAATATACCGGTTAACATAAAAAATAAATTAATTAACGTATTAGGAATACGGATTTAAAAAAATATTCGAATAGTTTTATATCGCGTATAAAAATGCTTGGTTCCTTATAAAAAAAAGATAATGGCTTACGATTAATTAATTCCGCGATAAAGTTAGACGTTATTACGTTACGATATACGTAAATACTAGAAAATTACGACAAGTTCTTAGCTAATTTTGTTATGTACTTTTTAGTTAGCCTAATGTACTTTTTTCCCGGTTACAATTAGGTTATGTTAATTTTAGTTAGTAGAGATTATATAACGTTTTCGATATCTTTGGGATTTCTTAGGTATATTATTATACTTATAGGATTTACAAATTTTATAATTTATTTTTATTAAGTAATCGGGAGGATTTTAAATAGTTTGATACCTAACGTAACCCGGTTATTCGTTAATGACGTTAATATTAAAAAATCAAAAATTAAATACGATAAGGCAAAAATCTTTTCTAGGATTCGACGATTTGTTTATGAATATATAATAAACGTAGATAAGACCTTTTTAAACTATAAGTTCGCTAGTGTTACGATTAGTATGGCAAAGTTTTAATGGTACTAAAAAATCGTTATTATAATCCGGTTTTTTTGCGGATCGAATGGTCGTCAACCTGATAATACCAAAATAATTAAGATTTTGGAAATTAAGCCGTATAAAAACGTTTCGAAGGTTAAAGATTTCTTAAGTATTACCATATATTACCGAATATTTATTATATATTATATTTTACAAGCTAAACCTTTAACCTGGTTATTCCGTAATAACCGATTTTTCGAATAAGGCCTTACTTAAAATTTAACAATAAAGATTTCAAAGAAAAACCTTGCGACAATCACAACTTTAATTATTTTAAATTATAATCTTAGTAGAGGAAAAATTATTATAAAAACCGATATAAACAAAAAGGTATAAAAATACTTTAAGTTAATTAATTAACGGTATTAAGTATTTTATACGTTATAAAAATAATACTTAAAAAGGCGCTAAGCTAAATTATAATGCTGGCAAATTGGAATATCGAACGGGTTTTAAAGTTTTAAAGCGATTCCGGAATTATATTTATAACATCCGATTTATTTTAAAAACTAACGCCAAAGTATTAGTAATATAAATTAATAACTCCTTAAGTTCTTTACCGGAAGTTTTATTAACTAGATGGATTATTTAAATAAAAATGTTCGATTTTGAAATTGAGCATAGTCCAGGTAAGAAAAATTTAGTTACGGATAATTTATTTAAAAAGCTAGCGAAACTTTTTAATACGCTGGACGATTAATAAAAAGAAAAAGTCGATAACTTTATTAATATCCAGCTAAATGTTATTAGGCTTAACCTAATTATAACAGGTATAACCCATACTATTTTCCGAACGGAAACAAAATAAAGATTTTTTATTAACAATTAATTTGAAAAGTTGCAAAAGTACGCTAAAATTTTAACATCTTTTAAGTTCCTTAATTATTTCCGCGGTAACGTATAACACAAGCGAGTCGCGCACACAAACGAGTCGCGCGTTTTCTTCACTATCTTAATTACCCAACTTTAATCGTTTATTCCTTAATACCATAACATGGAACGTTTTATAAAAAAAGCCAGGATGGATCTAGCCGTTTAGCCTAAGAAAAAAAACCCGCGACTTAGTTATAAACGGCTTCGTATTATATATAACGTCCCGAATCTACTTTAAGAAACCGAATTTACGGTAAATCCTCTCGAACCGATATAATTCTTAATTCGCGAAAATTAACGTCAACCGAAGAAAAATCCATTGTCGACCGAATCCTTGACCTAGATACGCGAACGTTTCCTGTCCGGCGTCAGCATATTGAAGATATGGCGAATTTGTTACTTACGCAGCATGTCGCGGAACGTATCGGGGTTAATTGGGTGTTTAATTTTGTTAAACGGCAAAAAAAACTCTAAACGCGTCTAAATCGGAAAATTAATTAATAACGGGTACTATACGAAAATTTAGAGATATTTCGTAAGTGGTTCGAACTTGTTTGGGTTATTATCGCAAAATACGGCATTACAGAAAAGGATATTTACAATTTCGACGAGACTGGATTCTTGATAGGGCTTTTCATGGTAACGGGCATGGTAATTACCAGTGCCGAAAGACGTGGAAGACTTAGATAAGCCTAATAAGGAAATAAAAAATAAGTTACAGTTATTTAAGCTGTTAATTCCCAAAATTGGGCTGTACTGCCATTTATTATTATGGCGGGGAAAAATTACCTTAAAAACTGGTTCCGTAATAACCTACCGTTAATAACCGATTGGAAAATCGCAATAAGTAATAATAACTAAATAACGAACGAACTAGGTATAAAATAGGTCCAACATTTCGATTAACATACTCGAACGCGTACAAAAAGATCGAAACGTCTTTTTATTTTCGACGGCTACGAAAACCACCATTTGATGGAATTCGAAAAATATTGCGTTAATTACGACATTATTACACTTTATATGCCCGTATATTTTTTGCATAAGCTTTAACCTTTTAACGTATTTTGTTTTTTTCCTTTAAAACGTACTTATTTGTTATATATCGAAAGCTTAATACGACGTTATCATACCCACATCGCCAAAAAAGATTTCCTTAACGGCTTTTACGACGCGTTTAAAGCTGCTATAACGTCCGATAATATCAAATCCGGATTCGCCGCAACTGGTCTCGTTCCATTCGATTCCAATACCGTTCTTTCTACTTTCGAAATTCCTCTAGTTGTGCCTACGCCGACCGTCTCCCCGTTAACCTTTGCCGGTTCTATATCTCCGCCTACAAAAACCCCTAAAAATATCCAAAAAGTAATAAAACAATGACGTTACTTACAAAGAAAAATTAAAAATTACCAAAGTAGCTCGCTGACAAAAATTATTAAATCAGTTAATCTTTTAACAAAAAATTAATTAATATTTTGGCATAAAATTACTCTTCTTAAACAGAAGGCCGCCCAATTGCGCGAAACAAACCACGTCTTAAGCAAACGTCGGAAAACCAAAAACAAACGTTTCCAAAAAGGAGGGACACTTACTATACAAGAAGGACAAGCTCTCCTGGCCGAGAAGGAAAGGGGTAATAAAAAAATGCAGCCAACAGCGGCTAAAAGTAATCGTCGCAAAAAGGTTAAAACGAAAGAACGGAAGTGTGGCGTCTATAGCAAGCCCGGACATAATGCGCGTATATGTGATGAAATTGTAATTACGTCTAACGAAAAAGAATCCGATTAATTTTAATTAATACGATATGTTATTGTTAAGTTATTTAAATTTGTTGTTAAAAGGTGCCAAAAACCGCGCGACTCGCTTGTGTTATACGTTACCACGATACGTAAAAGAATTACTTTTAAAATAAAGGTTTTAAAATATTTCGTTTAAAACGGTATTTTATGGCAAAAACCCGATTAACGTTATAATAATTAAAAGATTGTTAATATAAAGTAAAAGCGTAATGTAATAATTAAATAATGTTACGAAAATTCTGGTTATAAAAGAAAAAATTTAACTTATCGACGCATTACAGCTTCTTATTTTTGAAAAGGTATATATATATAGATTTAAAAAGCGGTATTTGCGTATTTTAAATATTAGAAAGCCGTTAATTGGCGTTTCGAAAAAAGCTATAGCTTTTTATAATTTATCGATATATGTGAAGATGCGGTTTCGCAATTCGGGGTACCGTTGTTGTTCTCTGATTTCTGCTCCGTTCTGGAAGTTGTTACTTCTAAAGGTGGGAGGCAGAAGCTCTAGGCTACGTACATACAAATAGTGGACCTGACGCGCCCACCTCGCCGTTGCTCTAGTAACCCCCCCCTCTCCCCCCCCCATCAACAATTCCTTTTGCCACACCTATCTCAACAATATAATAGTTATCTAAGTAATTAATGTATAATTTATGACCGATAATAATGAATATAAGGTTATAGTTAAAACGCGGTACGAATTATCGGATTATTTGAAAGTTATAACCTTAGGATTTGTTATATTAGCAGCGATTAGGAAGTTTTGGAAGAATATATTTTTTTCCGATACGGCATTCCGATTAAGATTAAAATTAATGATGGCTTAAAGAATAAAAACGAAGTTATCGAAACGTATACGGCGTTAGGTATTAAGCGGAAAGTCGGCGCCGCGTACGTTACCTGGCGGCAAGGATTAATTAAGAAAGGTTATATACTAATTATTAAAGCCTTAATAAAAGTAATAAATAAAACTGGCAAAAAATAGGTTAAACTTTTATTTAAAATGGTTTTCGTAAATAATATTATTGTTAAAAGTTATGGGCTTAGTTTTTATAAACTGTTATATAGGCAGAAAGCTTTGTAACCGATCGAAACAGTAATTTTAACTTAAAGGATTATAAACTGGAACCCGGATATTCCGAGAAAAAACTTAATTTTATAGCGGATCCGATTATTAAAACGAAAAGTAAAAGACGTAGTTAAAGCCGCCTGAATAATTAATAAGCAGGGCCGTAAAACTGCCAAATTTGCCGATTAGAGAAACCGGAATAAGATAAAAATTAGATTTTTGGAAGTGGATAATTTGCTATTATTATATAACATATTAAGCTACATAGATATATCCAAAGATATAAAGCTTAAGTACCGGTAAATAGGACCGTATTTAATTAGTAAAATTACTAATCGAGGTATTTATTAGCTAAAAAGATATAATAAAACGCAATTATAAAGAAGTTTTTTTATTAACCAATTAAAACAATTTATAAAGGATAAGAAAAGATATTAAGAACCGATTAATTTATAAAAAGATAACTAAACGAAACCGTTATTTAATTAACCTAATGGTACGACGGCCGAAAGTTTAAATAATGCTAATATCGAGCTATTAAAAAACTGGTAAGTTAAAGCCTTAAAGTTAGTAAGAATTAATATTAAGGTACAAATACCGAATAATCGGTTTAAAGGATACGCGGTTATAGACGATAGCAATATTTCAAAAACGGTCCGATTAAAATAAAAGAGAAAATTAACGCAATTAATTATAAAGAATTAGATTATAGGAAGGAAAATTTCGTTTTTCTTTCTAACCCGGATTACGATTATTTTATAAAACAACCACAACTTATTTTTGAATACCAGGTTACATTATACGAACTTTAAATCGGAACTTGAAATCGGATACGAGATTTGAAATTATAACTTGGAGCTTAAAACCTTCGAAATAAAGATATTAAATTATTGGATAAATATTTTCACGGAAGTTCTTTTTAACTTGCGGTAATCGAGTGTATTTGGCTTTAAATTATCGAAAGGCGTTATTCCGGAATATATAATTGTACTTTTCGATAAACTTAACGTAATTATTATAGGGTTTTTTATGGAAATTTGGAAAAAACCGATACCTAAAAAATGGATATATGCCGTATTAATCGAAATATTCCGAAAATACGAATCGTTTTTTGTATAATTTACAGGGTACGAAATTAAAAATACCGAATATTTAAATAAACAATCCGAAAATATATCGAAAATCCCGGGCGAGTTTAGTTATAAGTTAATTTGTTAAACCGCTTCGAAATAACTTGACGTAAATTAATCGGAATTGGAATTTTCCCGGTACGGTTAATTTAATCTTTAAATCGGACTGGAAATCGGCAACTAACTAAAAACCTACGTTAATAATTCGCTATCGAACATATTAACTTTAAATAATACTGTTTACGATATTAATAAATATATTTCTAAACATCTGCTAACGATTAATAATAAACCTATAATTAGATTATAATAGGTAGAACATTTACTTTGGAATATTTAAAGATAACGTAGAATACAAAGTTCGTATTGTTTTAAAGTTTTGTTAAGTCTTCTTTTCGATTAAAGATAATACGAAAAAGCCGTAATACTTTAACGTTAATAAATAACTTAAAAATTCGATTCGTAATTCGAAGAAACGTTATATTTATTAAAGCTATTAATAAAAATCTTTTCGAAAAAGAACCGTTTAGAAATAACATATCGTCCGATATTAAGATAACCGAAACTAATCGGTGGTTATTTACTGTTTGTTCGACAATACTTAAGCTCTGGCTAGTGGCTGGATCTTATCTAGATTTAACTAATAAATAAAATCTAAGAAATATTAAATTAGGCATTATAAAAGTTTTAATTAATATAAAATTAAAGGGATCGTTATTAAAAAATCGGTATTGAAATATAGAAGTTATTAATTATATTTAAAAATAACGATATATCGGATTTTGAAATTTACGTTTATTTAAAAAATTAAAGGAAAGCTTTAATTTCCGATTAAAAGCTAAAACTTAAACGGTACGGTGTATAAAAAATTTGGAAAATATTTCATTATTCGACGCCGTTAAAACCCGAGTATAATAACTAGCGACCTGCTTAAACTGACGCCTGTTTTCCTTAACCTTAGAACTAATCGGACTTGCGTTACCGGAACCTGCTTATATATTATTCGGTTTTGCTTATTCTTCAAAAAAGGACTTTTTTATTAAAAAAAGCAGTTCTTCGGAATCTCCGTTTACGTAATAATTACGGGAACTGCGTAATTTTGATAGTTAATAAAAGCTTATAACGAATAATCAATATAAAGATATATGTAGGTATAAAAGGATAAAGGCTTTAAATAATGAAAATATATTATAAAGAAATTATAAAAAAAGGAAAGGTTTCGGAACATGTAGGTGTAAAAAAAGTATTATATAACTGATTAAAAACCGTAACAAGCAATTGCACCTTCTTAACAACTTTAAATAAAAATTTCTGGAATTTCCTCAGCGTATACGTTTTACGGTTAAAAATTCGTTTGCTATAATCGGAAATACTTAATTAATTAAACGTATACATAATTATTATTCCTTGATATTTTCCTACACCTATATAACTTATAAAATAACGTATTTATAACGTTATCTATTTCAGTATATTTATATATCTATATCTACCTAAATATATATCTTATACATTATTCCTATTTATTACGGCTATCCCAAATTACCAGATACCGTTTTAAACATTTCCATCCGTTCCAATTAGTTTTAAATCAGTTATTATATTATTATTTAAGACGCGTATTATGTAAAATAAATTAAACGCTTTAAAAAATTAAATAGTTCGTATTTTGGAAAACTTAGCCAAATAGTAAACGTCGGTATATGGGATAACGAAAACAAAAATCGCTTATTAATTAAGATATATAGCAGCAATTTAGCATCCCGTTCCGTTAAAAAAGCCATTCTTTAAATCTGTTTCGATCAAACCATACCGATCATATTTTATATTGTTAATAAACGTCGCCCGTAAAAAGATGTTATTTTACTATCCGTTTAAAACCGAAAATATTAACATAATGCGGTTACGGCATTATTTTAACGCGTACTTATAATAATATAAAACCGAAAGTATTTATAATTTAATTATATTACCGGTTTTATATTAATGATTATTATTTATCTACTTTAACAGAACTTAGTATGTATTCCGGAAACCGGACGAATAGTTTTAAAAAATAAACTATTTCCTATACTTAATAAAATTGCTAAAGAAATTAAACAAAAAACCTTTATTATATCTGAAATATCGTTTAAGATAAAGTTTTAATTAAAAAAATAACGGGTTATTAAGTTAACATATTACATATTAAGGGAATTCGGACCGTTTTAATATTTAATATTTTCTTTAACCCAAACCGTACCCGATTACTTTTTTAAATATACCGCTACGTATAAACGAAAAACGGGCTTAATAACCTATTTATTCGTATAACAATCGTCAAAATGCCCTTTTAATTTAAGCCCTATACATATGGATTATAGCTTACATACGTATATTATATTATTATACGAAATTTATCATAATAGAAAAAAGAACCAATAACTAAACAAACGGGATTTGGTAAAAGTTAAATAGATTTCGTACTTATCGAAATGATTAAAAAATACTTAAATTTAAAATTATAGTAAAATAATGCAGATTATAATCCCGGAATATAGTTTAAAAGATACCCATTTTTTAAAAACGAGCCTTTATACGAAAAAAAAACAAGTTAATTAGCTAGTTACCGGATTATTAAATATTCGACCGGCTAAATTAAATACAGTACCTAAATCCAGAGCATTCAAAGCCTTTATATCTTAATTAGTTTACTTTATTAAACGATTTCCCGAACCATCTTTATATCCGATAATACTTTTTTCTTTATTTAAACAACCTTAACCGATTAAAGCTTTTATTTTTAAACCTAAATCGTTATTTTTAAAATTCCCGTCGAATTTGGAATATATACCGCATCTAGAACTTAGTAATTAGCGAATATACGTTATAATATACGGCAAATATATTATATTATACCGCTAGGTAGAAAATATATATAAAGATATAAAAATACGGCTTAAGCCGTATTTCCTTTAAGGATATCCTGGTTGGATAAGGTACAAACAGTCGATTAATACGGAAACGCCGGAAAATAAAATTTAAGAAAAGCGGGAAAGAAAGAAACAACGAAAAGATTTAACTAAACGTTAAAATCGAAGTCCCGAATTAAAGAAATTAAAGGATAAGCCGCGTAAGCGTTAATTAAATTAATCACTAGGTTACCAGTACATTATATTTCCTATAGCGTTAAGATTACTTACATTAAGTTTTAATTATTTCTTACGATAGTTCGAAAACGATATCTATCGTAAAAAAAAAGGATTAAAATGGGGTAATATGCCGGAACTTAAATCCGGGCTCGGATAATCAGTAGCTCCACATTACGTATGTATTTTTAAAGGTTCATTTTCGCTAGGCATAACCCCATTATCAAACTTTATCATGGTTTTAATACTATCAATATAAACTGCGTTTAAATTTATTACTAAGCATATTTACGAAGCTATTCTTAGCGATTATGTACTGATCAGGACCTAGTCACCTCGTCCCAATTCATTATACAGTTAATTTAAAATTTAAAAATCTATTAATACAGTTAAAAACTTATATTATAAATCTTAAGTCCAAAATAAACGAATTTTATAAAAGGTAAAACGTTAAACTTATAGCAACCCGTTAATCAATAATCAAAAAACACGTTAAAATTTGTTTTACTCCCCTTAGGTATTAATCTATCTTTTATATAATCAACCTATCCATAAATCTGGATATTCGGTTAATCTTTTCCTTTAAAGATTAATCGGAAATTATCTAATCTCGACCTAATCTCTCAACTATCTTACTAAATATAAATTCTACTAGAACTTTATTAAGAAACGTATAATAATATTAAGAAAACTTATATATCGAACTTAGGTACGCTTTGCAACGTATGCTTTAAATATTTGATTTCTTATGTTTCCGCTTATTAATACTTTTGTCCGTATTAAAACCTCCTCAATTACCTCATTTCGGTCCTTATCCAAAGAATTTACCTCTTAATTAACGGTTAAAAAATCTATTATCTTCCTAATCAAAATCATCCTAATCAGCAAAATTTATAAAAGCCCCGTAAAAAGTCGGAAATAATACCTTTATATTTCGTAATATAAAAAAATAGATCATGGTTCAATAATGCAGCAAATGAACCGTTACCTCTTAATAATTAATCGTTCCGTTATCGATTTTAATCTTCTTTACTATCTAGAAAATAATTATCCAGGTTTTCATAAGGGGAACCAAAATTATATATAAATCGTTAACCCATATAACTATTGTCTTCGTTTCTAAAACGTTATATTGCTATCCATAAGCCATTATCTTTTGCTATTTCATAATCTATTCGTTTAACTTTCTACTTAACTTTACGGCTTGCTTCAATCGTTCTCGATATTTTCGTTAAGTATTAATCAAAAATCTACTATCGTATATCCTACCAAATTCGGCTATCTTAACGTACCATTTCCGTAAATTCTTCTCTAAAAAAATTTTATTTCTTTAATCGTTAAAAATATAAACTCTAAAACTTATTTTGTAAAGTCGTTAATACTTTTTCGGAAAGTATCATATTTACGATCTTTTATAAATATATGCCATAAAATCCTAATTATAAACTTATCTACCTTCTGCTATTATCTTAAAGGTATTTGTTAAATACCTTATAAAGTCGATCTTTTCGATAATTTCTCCTAAAAGAAATTAATCCACGTTATATAACGAATACGTCTCTTCGGATAAAAAGTTATATGAGGTTTTATAAATTTAACAAGCTACTAAAATAACTAATCAAAATCAATAAAGTCCTAAATATCAAGCGCGTACGTTTTAAATTAAAATTCGCTTTTAAAACGGTCCCAGCCTTTAAGTCCCTTATAAATAACACAAAATATAAACGGTACAGTCGCCATTATTATTATTAAAGTATATTAAAATAATTACTATTAATATACAACTTATATTATCTTAATAACAGCTAATTAATAAATAAGCACTTAAATTAAACGAATAAAACTTTTAATTATCAAATATAAAAGATGTTAATTACGTTGTTATATTCAGCTAATTATGCAGCTTCTTAATACGTATACAGCTTTTGTATAGCCTAGCAACGGAACAATTATCCTTCGATCAAAGCGTAGCCTTCTTCAGTTAAAGCGCTTCAGCGCACCTGGCTAGCTGACAGTACGTACCCAGATTTTGCGAATTAAGGCCAGTAAGCTGTAGCCGTATAACGGGAAAGAAAGCGTTTAAAATTTCTTAACCCAGGTTTGGATATATTCGTACCTTTCGGGAATCGACGATCCAGCAGAAAGGATTTTTGCCGTTGCAGGTTTCGTTATAAGAAACGCTTTTAAATTAGTTTAAGCCCGTAATAAAAGATTATTTAGAAAATGCAAAAGCCGATAAAGTTATGTTTATTAAATAATTATTTATTAATAACGTTAATTTCGAAGATAAACTTAAAGTAAATTTCAATAATTCCGATAAGAAACGTATAATAACATAATAGATTTTATATTTATAACAAACCGGATTAGTATTTAAGTATGTAATAATATTTCGAAACTTTATAATTAAGGCTGGCTAATAAGATAACAATAATAATAACTTAATTAACATATTTAATAACAATTTGAAAAAGACGTTAAAAACAAAATTATTAAATTCGAACGATTTAATATTTATAACAGATATATTACAAAAAACCGTTAGAATTTAAAATTAACAATATAAACAACGTCGCGAAAAGAAAGATATTTTTAGTTTACGAACAAAATAACATAAATCTAATCAAAAAAAACCGAAATATTTTCTATATTTTATAAAATGCAGTTAAAACCTATGGAATTAAAAGCAATTTAATAACGAAATTTAAGTTGCGTTTAATATTATAAGTATAGCAAGAAAAGATATTTGGTACGTAAATATAAGGTATCGAAAAAGCCTTAAAAAACGACGTTAGCAGCAAGTACTATAGGAACTTTATAAGGTAACGTATTAAGGAAATTAATTTTAATAATTCGCTAAAAAAAAGGCTTAAGTTTAAACGAAAAGATTTAATAGAGAATAAATACAGTTAAGGCGTTGTTATAAATAGCGATTTAGCAGTAAATCGAAAAGTAAGCCGGATGGAAAAGCTTAGTTAATATAAGGTTAACAGTTATTTAAAACCTAAAAAAACGACAGGTACTAGGATAATAAATTTAGGATTATTAAAAATAAGTGGAAAGCTTATTGTTAAAAAAGCCCAGATATTATAAGTTAGTTTACTTAATAAATTGTATACGACGTAATTGCGTAATTTTTAAGAAACAGTAAGGATATATCGCCGGATGTATTAGTAAGATATAAAAAAAAGTTTAATTTTACGGAAGTCGAAAAGAATAAAACGATTAATAATGATATGTTTATTTTAGTATATTCGTATTAGAAAACGAAATTAATGTATTTGTAATTAAGCGTAATTAATTAAAAAAACATTATTTATAAAACGACTTTTTATATTAACGTCCTATATTAATATATCGGTCTTTTCTAGGTGCTTTGTAATAATAAATCTAAATAGAATAACAATATCGTTATAAATTAATTTATATTAATCGGACTTTTCGTCGTTAAACGTATTTATAACTTTTTTATAAATACGTATATTACATCCGGAGTTGCCGCAAACGCCATATTTCCGTCTTTTTGTTTTAACCTTTTTATAACGATTATTTTTAGCCGCTGTTAACTGTATTTTTGCACCATTTTTTTCGGCTAGAAAAAGCTCTTTTTTTGTATAATAAGTATTTTTTTAAAAAAGTTTAATTTTAATTTTTCGGCGTTGGTTAAAAAGATAATTAATTTCGCGTAATTTGGCGGTTTTTTTAAAAAAGCCGTTTTTTTATATAAAAATATCAAGTTACTTTTTGTTAAAAAATCAACCGATTTAATTATTTTTGTCGGTGAGCTCCCCTAGTAATTTCTAATTTTTTTGCAAATATTATTCCCGTTTTTTCTTTATATATTTCGAAAGGTTTTCGACGGTAAGGAAAAAATGAAACCGGCGGAAATAAGTAACGAAACGGCCGGCATAGATATAACTAAAGGGATTTTTAAATCGAAAAAAACGTTATTAAAAAAATAAATCCAATTTTTATAAAACCGGATTTAATATTATCAGACATTATAATAATTTTAAACCTATCGAAAAAACCGGCAAGAAAGTTTTTTTAACGATATAAATATAATAACGTTATATGAAATCTTCGATATAAAACGTATAAGTACGTTTCAAACGGAAAAATAAAATATATTAAAATATTAAAACCGATAAAAAATATACAAAACGTAATAATATTGTAATTAGCGTAATATTCTTCGAATTCTATGAAATAATAACTTTTGTAACCGTCGAAAATAAAAAAACGTTTCGTTTTTTTTATATGCGTTTAGATATATTTATCGAAATATTAAATTTATTTTAAACTTAATTCGTTTGTTATTTAATTATTATTATTAATTTTAACTTTTTAATCGGGTAATAATAAGTTATTACGATATTAAAATTTACAATAACTTTTTTCCGTTAAAATAATAAATAATGGTATAATATCATTTTACGATTTAATAATTTATATAATTATAATTTATATCGGATTTTTTTATTAAAGTCTTTTAAGTTTTTTATGTTTTTCGGTATTTGTAATTATTATGCTGTATATTATTAAAAACTTTATTAAAAACCCCGTTTTGTTAAAATTATAAATATCCTTTTTGACGATACCGTATTTTGCGATTATAACCCGAATTAATTCGAATTATTTACGAAATATTGTTAAATTTTCGCATAATACTTTTTAATAATTAATTTCCCGATTTAAACGTATTTGGAATTTTTTTTGCCGTTAAATAAATTTTAACGTTTAACAAACCTTAACGCGTTTCGTAATACGTTAAATTAATAATAAATTCGTTATATTTTTAATATATTAAAGCCGGATAAAATACGTTCGCGTATTTAAGTTAAAAGTTTAATTAATAATTAATTTCTTTTTCGGTCGGCGTTAATTTTCGCAAAATAAAAAAAATATCGGTTCGGGAAAATTTATTATTATCGGTTTTGTAATATAAATAAAGCTATTTCGTATATAAAACTAAACCGTTTAAAATTAATTGTTTTTAATTTTTTTGTAAAGCATTTTATAATGTTAATATTAAAAAATAAATAATACAAAATAAGTAATTAGATTTATATAAAAAGTAACCGATTTATTAATATAACCGACTTATTAATATAACCGACTTATTAATATAACCGACTTATTAATATAAAACGTTATTATTAAAAATCCGATTATTATATTTTAAAGAAATTAATATATTATACGGTAATAAAAGCAATATAAGAAATAATCGGCAATTTATAATTCGACTTAACATTTATAACTGATCTTAAGAAAACAACAAAAATTTAAAGAAAAAATCCAGAAATTAGCAGAAAAGTTAATTTAATACGATATAAATTACCAAGCCAAACAGGCAATACCCGGACAAAAAGCCGTTAGCCAGGATTACAAAATACAAATCGTAAAAATAAAAGCCCAAATCAAAATGCAAGAAAAGCAAAGCGGCTATTTACGAAAGGTTAACTAATAATTAATGCAAGGTAACATATAGGTCCAAGCCTGGAAAACAAGGCTGAGCCAATACAACTAATAATTAATAATACGAATTAAAAAGTTTAAAAAGATTATCCGTTACGTCGACGATATATTAATCGGCTATAAAGAAATAACAATATAAACCAAGTTTCTTTTTAAAAAAAGCGTTATTTGTAAAAGAACTTCAAAATAACAAAAGCCGGAAACAATAACAAAAACTTCCTAAAAAGGGTTTATATATAGCGATAACAATAACGAATAACCTTATTACATTACGAATACGAATTGAAACATATTGGTATACCGTAATAATAAATTACGGAATATTAGATATTAATTATATTATACCGAAATTAATAAACGAACTTAAATTATTATAGAAAAATAAAAAACACTTATATTACTAAAAATGCCGAAAGTTAAGGATTCGTTTATGATAATAAGAACATTATATAAAAGATTAATTACTTTTCGACTTTCGTTAAAAACCTAAATAATTAATTTTAATATAGTTTAAATAGAGAATTACGATATGATTTTTAGAAAACCATGGTTATATCAATATAACCCCTTAATCGATTGAAATATTAATTAAGTAAAGCTCGTTCTACACTTTCTCAACAAGTTAAAAAAAGATTTTTATATTTAATCGGGCCAGAAAAGGAGAACAAATATAAACATAAAAATATAATAAAGTTTTCATTTCTTAAAAGATAAAATATAAAAAGAAAAGATATAACAGGCGCATTCAACGCATTATTATTATTATCCGATTATAACTTTATAACGTAAACAAGATTTTAAAACATTAACCCGGAAAATTAATATAAAAAATAAGGTTAATGTATTACTATAATATTATAAATATAAGCAATTATTTAAAAAGGAATTCAATACGAAATTACTTAAGTACAATAAATGGGATTACGAAATAACCCTTAAAAAGGCATATTGCTTAAGTTTTATTTTATTTATAATTTAAGCGAAATAAAACTATATCCGTCACGAAAATACCTAAACGACAAACTTTAAAAAAGATAGATACGTTAATTAATATTATCTGCCAGATATTCCATGTTTTTCGTATTAAAGAAAAACGGGAAGTTAGGTTTAGTTTTAAAATACGGATATTTAAATAATATCATATTAAAAAATCGTATACTCTTACTTCTAATTACAAAAATAAAAAATCGCTAATAAGAAGCTAAGTGGTTTATTATATTAAATCTGTAAAAAGGATATAACCTTATTCGTATTAAAAAAGGATACGAATAGAAAACGGTATTTAAAACGAAATGCGGATGATATAAATACTTAATTACATTAATGAAACTTATTAACACCCCAGCGATATTTTAACAAATGGTTAATTACGTATTGCGAAAATATTTAGATATCTTTATTATTTGTTATTTCGACGACATCTTAGTTTTTCGGAAATAAAAGAACAATATATAAAACATATCCATATAATCCTACAAGCCTTACAAAACGTTAATTCGTTTGTTAAGGCAGAAAAAAGCCAATTTTATATACAAAGAATTAAATACCTTAAATATATTATTACCCTAGGATACATCATAACAAATCTTAAGAAAGTTATAGCAATTACGGAATAAACAAGGCTTAATATTATGAAGGCAATAAAGGCTTTTTTCAGATTCGTTAATTATTACAAGAAGTTCCTTAAAAGCTTTAGCAAAATTACCATACCATTAACGAACTTTACTAAAAAAACGACAATTCTAATAAACGGAAATAACAAAATGGGCTTTTTAAGAAATTTAAAAAGCTATTATAAAACAGTTGATATTAATTATATATAACTTATTACGATTTATCGATTTTAAAACAGATGCTTTAAATTACGTTTTAAAAATAGTTATCGGATATAAAAACGATAACGAAATGTTATATCTTATCGCATTTTACTTTTATAAGTTAAAAAAAGCAAAATTAAACTATAACATATCAAATAAAGAATTTAAGCATATGTTACAAAATAATATATATCAAATTAAAGTATATACAAATTATAAAACATTTGTATAATTTATTAAAACGAAAACATTAATAAGATAAAAATTACGTTATATAAAGGGACTTGCTAGTTATAATTTCGTTATTATCTATAAAAAAATTTAAAAAATAATAAAGCAAACACTTTAAATAAACGACTGCACTTAACAAAAAGCTTACTAAAATTAAATATATAATCTTTAATATTACGTTAAACGGATATCTTAAAATATATTAAATTATAACAATTAAATAATAGCAATTTGTTAATCTTTATATAAAAATACGAAAATATAATAAAAACCTATTAACAAAATAACAATAATAAAAAATAACAAGTATTAAAAAAATACTAATAAAAATTGATACGATATATATACAAACATTAGCTTTACGGCTACCTAAGAATAAATAGAATATTTAAACGTTTACAAAAAACATATATATTTCTTTATATAAAAGATTAAATAGAAAAGGTATTACGATAATGCGATATATGTAATAAAGTTAAATTACGACAATATCAGCCATAGGGAAAATTACAGCCTTTACTAGTTATAAAGTAGCTATGAGATTTAATTATATTTAACTTTATTACGAAATTATTATTTTCGAAAAACCTTATCAGGGAAATTCGTTACGATAGCATATTTGTAATTGTTAATTGATTTGTAAATTTTCTTACTTTTTTCCATACAATAAAGATATAAATATTAAATAAATGGTATATATTTTCTTTAAATACGTTGTTAATATATACGGATTACCTATAAAAAGTATTGTAAATAAAAATGTTATTTTTATATTAAAACTTTGGTAAAGTTTAATAATATAACTTAAATTAAACTATTAACTATTAAGCGTTTGTAAACTTTAAATAAATAAACAAACGGAAAAAACGAATTAAATATTAAAATCTTATTTACGATGTTATGTTAATTATAAGCAAGATAATTAGGTAAACAAATTACCCGTTACAGAATATAGCTATAATATAAGTTATTATAATCTCCTTCGAAAAGACGTAACCGTATATATATTTGGATAATATGATAAATTGCTACTTAACTCCTAGTTTTACTACCCTTTTCCGTTTCGCAGGTATTTTATTTTAACGCGACTTTAGATTGCCTAGTTGTGCTCCCCTATTTACGTCGGTTCCTTTCCGAATTTTGGAAGTTCTTTGCGGTTTTAAACAGCCGAGCAAATTAACGTTCGTAATCCTTTAACGTATAATGTTCCAGCAGCTGGATCTTGGAATTTTTCAATCCGTTGTTATTATCCGCCTGCAGTTTTACTAACAGTATTTCTGCCGAAGTAAAATTATACCGTATAAGCTGTTCGGAAAGTCGGTTATTTTTGTTTTAGAAACTTATGTAATATCCGAAAATAAAAAGCCGAATTCGATTTTTTTGTGAAAAGTTTTCCAAGTCGACAGTGACGTCGACGGGCTTAAGAAGTCCGGTATTTTTATTAGGATTAATTATTATAAGCGTAATGGTTTTTACGTAAACTTTCCCGTTACAGAAAACCGGCATCGTATATTAAGAGTTACGTGGCATATTATATTCGGCTGCTGTTTTGATAGATGGGAACTTAAAAAATTATAGGAATAATCGAAGTTGGAATTCCTAGCGGTGAAATTAACGAAAGTTTGTAAAGTTTTTTAGGCGCTTTTAAGGTTTATTTTTAAGGTTTACCGTATAAAGTTATCGTCTGCTTTTAAAAACCTTGCTGAACCGTGGCCAGCGGGCATAAGGTTTATTAGAGCCGAAACTTATCGGTAACCACGTATTAATCGGAATCGGAATAACGACAGGACTGAAATGTATAATCTATCTAAACCGTAAAAAACCATTTAAAAAGTTATCGTATTTAAGAATACTGGGTATAATATTTATCGTAAAAATTAATCGTGGCATGATTTTTATATATTGGCTCAGCCTTGTTTTCCAGGCTTGGACCTATATGTTACCTTGCATAAGTTATTATAAAAACATTAAAACTGCTTTAATAAACGTTACTTTTAGGTTTATACCAAACGCGTATAGAAATTTATACGAAAAACCAGGTAATATAAACGTTATTTTTACGATAAAAACCTTTAAATAACTACATAACGAAATAAATACAGAATTAGAATTTGTACGATAACAGATGCAAAAGTATTATAACTGGAAAAAAATAAAAGGATTAACTTCTTAAGAAAAAGAATTGGTTTATTTCGTTACAAAAAACATTTAAATTAACCAATTAAGTCGAAAACTCGATTACAAGTATATTAGTTTATACAAAATCACCAGAAGATTCTGAAATAATAATTATAAATTGAAGTTACTTGCCAAAATTAGGATTTACCCAGTTTTCCACGTTTTTTATTTAACTTAACAGTAAATACAATTAAAATTAATACGGGATTTAACGAAAAGGTGTAAAAGAATTATACTAGTTTACGAAATGAAAAAAGTATTAAATAAACGAAAAAAAGATAAGCGTACTTAATATTTCGCTAAATGGAAAAATTACCCAAACTTAAAAAATATATAAAAACCTACTAAGTACCTTATAAACGCCTAGCAGCTGTTACGGAAATTTTACTAGTAACGCCGAAAGCATTAATTAACAGACCTTAGTTAAATCAATTAATAAACGGCCAGTTGGCATTTTTAATAACCGACCAGTTCAAAACCGAAATTAACATTAAAATAAGTACAAACGTACCCGATTCCGTACGATCTTATTTTTGTTTTTTATTCCTTTACTTTATTTAATAACTAAAGGCTATAACAAACCATTTTAATACCTTACGTACGAAACCACTTTTGTTAACGTTTTAAACGTTAAAAACGGCTTATGGCCTTATTTATTTTTTGCTAAAAACATAAAAGTTATTATTTAGCTAGAATATCTTTACGCTTTAGACGTTCGGATTTTCGAATAATATTACGTAAAGAAAAAAAGGATATGCCGGATTTATTACAAAAACGTTAATGAAAAACTTAATTTTTATAACGAAATAAACCTTCGGATATACCGTATGTCGTATAATTGCAAAAACTAAAAAAATAAGGCATAATTTCGCAACTTAATTAACGGAATAAAAAAAGCGAACTTAATACGCTTTTTTGTAATTACGCTTGCTAAACTTAGCCGTACGATTTGCTATAATAAAACAATTGCGAAAAAAAAAGAAAAAAAAATACATTCATTACAAAACCACGGATAATTTTCGAAACCGAAAAGTTTTTAAAAAAAAGAAAGTCATGTTACGATTTAACGTCTCGGACGTTTCGATAATTTAAAAAAACAATCGCAATTACGTTACAGGTAATTAAAAAACTTATGTTACATTCGGGATAACGTTAAATACCAAGATAACGCGGGTTATAATAAAACAATATAACGTTAAATATTAAAATAACGCGGACGTAATTATACGATATAATGCTAAATAACAATATATCGTCAAAAAAGTACAATTTAAATATATAACCACGATTGCTACTTA
The DNA here is from genome assembly GCA_004155035.1 of Monosporascus sp. 5C6A. NCBI lineage: Eukaryota > Fungi > Ascomycota > Sordariomycetes > Xylariales > Monosporascus > Monosporascus sp. 5C6A. The sequence continues at coordinate 42,831 of QJOB01000222.1, forward strand.
TTTTTTAAACTTAAAAAACAGCTTATAATAAAACTTAATTATACAAAACTTATTTTATTATTATTAAACGTAATAGAGAAAACCTTATTACTTAATATTTACAATTTATCTGTTAACATAAACCGTACGTTTAAAGGTTTAATAATTAGGAACCTCTTAATCGTTACATAATAACTTTTTTAACTTTATGTTGAGATAGATAAGGCAAAAGCAATTGTTGAGAAGGGGGGAGAGGGTTACTAGAGCAACAGCGGAGTGGGCGCGTCAGGCCCACTATTTGTATATACGTAAGCCTAGAGCTTCTGCCTCCCACCTTCAGAAGCAACACCTTCTAGATCAGAAGCAGCAGAAATCAAAGAACAACAACGGTACCCCGAATTGCGAAACCGTATCTTCACAGTTCATTATAAATAATAACCAACATTTAAACAATACCGTTTTTATTAATAAAAACTTTTAAATTTATTATTATTTCGTTTAAAAGCTTATATTTATTTATAACTTTTATAAAATGTACAATATAATAACGTTGATTATATTAAACGGCTACTATCGATATTATTAGTATTTTTAAAAAAAACAAATTCATATGATTATAATAAAATAATACTCTAGGTCGGTTGGATATTACCTTTTAAAATATCAAATTAAACCTTTATAAATTCGATTTTAACGTTAAACCTGGCTTTTATAAACTTCCAAATAATAAAAATAAAAAAATACTTACTTAAAATTATAAATAATATACCCTATAACTTATTAATACATTCCGCCGTTTGAAACATAATATATATAACGTTAATATTATTTTTTCGAAAATTCGTTTCTAATTAAGTACCGTGTTTCTTTATAATTCAAATTCCATATTCTTTATACTTTTTTATAAAATAGATATTATGTTATTTAAAACTTTTGTAACAAAATTTTCGAATATATGTATATTTGTTTCGTATTTTCTGAGGTATTAAAAGACATTCATGTCGAATTAAAAAAGATAACTAAGACTTCGAAAATATTGTAATTCCAAACTATACAATTACAAAAATTAGGTTCATCGATTTAAATAATACCGTATTTATTAATAATAAGAACGATGGGCTTAATTGGTTGCATATAACAAAAAAACCAAAAAGTACTATGTAAATAATTTTAATATAATTGTCCGACAGGCTTTTAATAACGAATTTGCTAAAGATGATTTAGTTTCGGATAACCGTAATATTTTAAATACGGAAAATAAGATATAAATTTATTATATAGATTACAGATAAACTGGTAAATAGTTTTGATTAAAGCCGTTTATTATTATTTATATCGTTATAAGATAAGTAAAATTAAGCTTTATTTTATAACAACGTATAGCGTTTTACTTGCTGTTATTTTTATATTATAGTATATCCGATATACGGATCTTTGTTTATCTTTATTATTACTATAATATACTATATAGATGAAAACATAAATAAAATAATTTAGTTACCGGCTGGATAAAAGGAATAATTCCAAAGTGGTATTAATATTAAAAAACATGTATAAGATTGGAAAAAAATAAGCCTATTCGTAAAGAATTGATTATTTTATATAGCCGCTATATTTCAATTATTTCCGTTTCTTAGATTATTACTGCTGTTAATGTTTACTTTAAAAATTGTAACGATTATTACGATGACGAAAGAAATAAAAGCAGTTTTATTTCTTTATTACGTTATTTAACTTAAAGCAAGGATAAAAAACGAAAGTTTTTTATAAGTAAAAAACGTAGGCTTTCTATACGTTCCGTATTAAAAGGATAATTATTGGTATGATTATAAAGTATAGAAAGACGAGTTTAACGCAAGATTATTAGTTTACTTTATTTGTACGATCGATAAACGGCTAGTAAGTTAGGAAAATTTAAGCAAAGCAAAAGCTCGAAGTACGGGTTATCTTAATCGGAAAGGCGTTGATATATTGAGAATAAAAAAGATATTAAAGTTGCAGGGCCAGGTATTGAAATGGAGCAGGGTGCAGGGACTTAGGTCCGGTCTCGGATAATCAGTTGCTTTACATTGCGCATGTATTTCTAGAAGTTCATTTTCGCTGGGCGCAACCCTGTCATCAGACTTTACCATGGTCTCAACACTATACAATACAGACTGCGTTTGAACTCACCACTGAGCACACTTAAAAGACACACTTTGCGATTATGTACCGATCAGGACCGAGTTACCCGTTCCAATTCAGTATATAAACGAGATTTACTATTATAGTTACGAAGCTATAAGAAGTTAAATATATACTCGTTAAAAGAGTTATTTATTAAAACTGAAAATGCCTATATATAAAGTTATAAAAACATGCATTTTTAAAAAAGATATTAACTAACTTTTTGCTAAAATATTTGATTTTGAAATATATATAAATATACGTTTATAAATTTAATAAATATAACTGGTTTTAAAACTACAAGGTCGGTTTTGTTATATAAGATAAATAACAGCTTAAGAACGTTTATAGCGATGTATACGCATTTATATTAACTGGAAAGCTTTTTAAAGCCTTGATAATTATTATAGTTAAGTTCGATTTAAAGTTTAAATAATATATATTAACCGATTAATTAGATCCGTGCACACTCTATTAATTAACCCTTTTTCGTATTTACTCTATATCTTTAATAATTCATTTTTTATTGAAATAGGTTTAATTAAAAAGCTATATATATCATTTTATAGCTTTGTTTTAAGGTTTTAAAACCGTGTATATTATTTTTTAACGCGACGAAGGCCTTTTAATCTTTTTGAAAATAACTTAATAAATTTCATTATAAGGTTAGTATTTAATTAAAATTACGCGGTTTAAATTATTCCAAACGCCTGGTAATGACTTTTATTATTATTAAGTAAATAGCCGACTTTAAGTTTGACTTTTGTAGATTTTGTTTTTTAAAACGCGTTAATGGTATTGGATAAAGTTTAAATCGGGCAAATGTGGAAGTTATTCGAATACCTAAATCCTATAACTTTTGAAGAATTTCTTAACGGTTATTGCTTTATATATTAAAACGTTATTTTAAATAAAAGTTTTTTCAATTTTGTAAAACGGAAAAAGCTTTCGTTTGAAGATTTCGATATAACGCCGAAAAATTATTTTACCGCTCGGGGAAAGCTTATTGTTTTCGTAAAAAAAATAAGATTAAAACCTTTTTTGCCGTTACGTTATTATATTATTTTTTTAAATTATAATAAAAACGGAATTTCTTTAATAACCTATTAAATTTATTAGGTTTTCCCAATAACGTTCCGACAATAAACGAAATACTTATTAACGCGGACGTTCGGATACGTTTTATATAATGCATATATCCGAAGTAAATATTAAAAAAAGGTGCCTTTAATTTTTTTCGTTTAAGGATTTCGTTAACGAACTTCAAACGTTTGTAGGCGTTATCCGCCGATAATTTCTTTTTTTCGCCGCGCGTTATTTCCTTAAAGCAAACGTACGGAAAAAATGCTTTATCGTTAACGGATTAATATAAGTATTCTTTTTTTTTAGAAAACTAATAATATATATAACGAAAATAACAACGTTTTAATTAATAAAGATATAAAGTTAAATAACTTTAAATCACCTGTAAACGATATTTTCGTAATAAGTTATGGACCGTTTTATAAGTTATAAAACGTTAAATCTATTTTCCGATACGTTAACGTTTTATTTTCATCGTTTCAGTTACCCAGGTTTGGGTTGTACTTGCAGCTACGGCCCCAATAAAAGCCCGGCCTTCCGGATTAAATTCCTTGTTAGGCCGACCATCGGCGACAAAAACGGGAGCGACTTTATCCAAATCCATGTTGTGGTTACTAAGTTATTAGATTTTGAAGTTAGAAGGGGTTGGAAATATGTGCCGGAGTTGGGAGGTGGGATGTCCAAGCGTACTGATCCAATTAATCGGTTAGTGTAACGTTATAAACCGTTTTATTAACGCGAACTTACCTTACAAAATATATATAAAAACGTTTTCGAAATGCCCTTAACGTAACGTAACTTTCCTAATTAAAAAGGCATTATACGGCTTAAAAGAATTATTATTGCTTTAATAAAAAAAATTTACTACTACGTTTAAAGATTTAGGATTTAACCTTGTTTTTTTTATAAACCTTATTATCATTTTCTTTACGTTGACGATATTGTCGTTACGTATAGTAAGAAAAACCAAACTTTTATTAATCGGTTAATCCAGCAAATATAAAAACGGTATATATTTATAAATAGTAAAACTTTATAGTAATTTCTTAATATCGAAGTAATTAAGGATTAAGTTAACAGAAGATATTAGCTATTCGAATCCGATTTTAAAATAAACGAATTAATTTTATTCTTAAAAAACATTTATATAAGTTTAAAAAACCGTGAAAAACCATTTGAAGAGTCATCATGTTCGAAGATACTGGGTATAGTATCTATCGTGAAAATTAATCGTGGCATGATTTCTGTGTATTGGCTCAGCCTTGTTTTCCAGGCTTGGACCTATATAGTTACCTTGCAAACTAATTAAAACCATATAACAAAAGCCCTTTAGATATTTCAAAAGGTAACTAAGATTAACAGATATTATAAAAGCATTAAACCAGAAGGGAAATATTAGAAACGACTTTTAATAAGGAATTATCTAATTAAAAAGATACGATAACCGGAAAAACATAAAAACAAATGCGATAATTTTAAACAGAAAAGAAATATAATAATTAACGTTCCGAATTCATTAAAACGTTAAAGGGCTATATCAGCTAGCCAGGTATACTAAAGCATTTTACTAAACAAAGGCTACGTTTTAATCGGAAGATATTTGTTCCGTTACTAGATCGTATAAAAGCAATACGTATATAAAGCATTTATAATATTAGCTAAATATAATAATATAACTAATATGCCTTATATCTGATAATATCTTACGAATTAAAGTTAAAAAAACAGCTATATATAGCTTGTAACATTTTTATTTCTGTAATTCCAAGGCTATATTAAAACCCGTTTGCTTCTTTTACCACTTTTTTAATAAATTATCTTATTCGCTAATATTATATATTATAATATTTTTAGCTTATTAATTATTTTTTAGTTATTTATTAATAGCGATATATTTTGCAATATTTGGTTAAAACTTATTAGAAATTCGAAGTTACGTAATTGTAACTAAAGTTTTTTTTTTTAATATTAACTATTTTAAAACGCCAAACGTTATTAAATTATATCAATCTTTTTATAAATAATTTATTATTTAATAGTTTAAATATAACGTCTTATATTAATAAATTAATTATATTAATATATTAATTTCTTTTTATATAAATTTAAGTACTTATTTTTTATCGTTTATTTTTTAATATTAATATTATGAAATATTTTATAAAAGACTTAAAATAAATTTAATTTTTTAAGTAAAAAAAACCCAAATTTAATTCTAAACGGCTTGGTTTTATATACGAAATAACTTTATTTATATTACAAAACCGACTTAATAATAAATTTTCCCGAACGGACAATTTTTTTATTTTACGAAAATTAACGTTAATCGAGAAAAGATTAATTATCGACCGAATTTTTATTTTAAATATATAAACGTTTTTTATCCGGTTTTAATATATTAAAAATATAGCGAATTTATTATTAACCTAACGCGTTACGGAACGCGTCGAGGTTTATTAAACGTTTAAATTTATTTAACGGCAAAAAAAAATCGAATGCGTTTAAATTGGAAAATTAATTATTAAAATATATTATACGAAAATCCAGAAATATTTCGGAAGTAATTTAAATTAATTTAAGTTATAATTATAAAATACGGCATTACCGAAAACAATATTTATAATTTCGATAAAATAAACTTTTTAATAAAATTTTTAATAATAACGTACCAGATAAGTGAGTTGTACAGATAAGCGAGCTGTACACTTTTTGGCATTTTACGACAACAAATTTAAATTAATTAACCACAACACATTAAATTAATTCAAATTAATCGGATTTTTTTTCGTTAAACGTATCTACAACTTTTTTATAAGTACGCGCATTATATCCGGGCTTGCCGTAGACGTTACATTTCCGTTCCTTGGTTTCAACCCTCTTACGACGACCCTTTCCAACTATTGTTAGCTGTATTTTTTCACCACCCCCTTTTTTTTAGGCCAGAAAAGCTTGTTTTTTTTGTATAATAAATATTCCTTTTTTTTTTGAAAACGTTTGTTTTTGGTCCTTCGACGTTTGCTTAAGGTATGGTTCGTTTCGCGTAATTAGGCGTTTTTTTTTCCGAAAAAAAGTAATTTTGTATAACAATAATAAATTACTTTTTGTTAAAAAACCAGCCGATTTAATAACCCTTAACGAACCACCTTAATTTCCAATTTTTCTTTGCAAGTAACGTCCTTGCTTCGTTATTTCTTTAATATTCCTAAAAGTTTTCGCAGGCAGGGAACGAATAAAACCGGTAAAGGTTAGCGGGGAGACGGTCGGCGTAGGTATAACTGAAAAAACTTCTAATTCGGAAAGAACATTATTAGGATCGAATAGAACAAACCCAGTTTTTGCAAATCCAGATTTGATATTGTCGGACGTTATGGCAGCTTAAAACGCGTCGTAAAAGCCGGCAAGGAAATTTTCTTTGGCAATATAGATATGATAACGTCGTATTAAGTTTTCGATATACCGCGAATAAGCACGTTTTAAAACAGAAAAACAAGATACGTTAAAAGATTAAAGCCGATGCGAAAAATGCGCGGGCATATAAAACGTAATAATGTCGTAATTGGCGCAGTATTTTTCGAATTCCATTAAATGGTAACTTTCGTAGCCGTCGAAAATAAGGAAACGTTTCGAACCTTTCGTACGCGTCCGAATATGTTTATTAAAATACTGGATCTATTTTAAACCCAATTTATTTGTTATTTAGCTATTATTACTTAATATAATTCCCTAATTAGCTGCTAATAATAGGTTATCGCGGTACCAGGTTTTAAAGTAATTTTTCCCCGTTATGATAATAAATAACGGTACAATCTAACCTTAGAAATTAACAGCTTAAATAACTATAACCTATTCTTTATTTCCTTATTACGCTTATCTAAATTTTCCACGTCTTTCAGCATTAATAATTATTATGCCCGTTATTATAAAAAGCCCCATCAAAAATCCAGTTTCGTCGAAATTGTAAATATCCTTTTTTGCGATGCCGTATTTCGCGATTGTAACCCGAATAAATTCGAACCATTTACGAAACGTTTCTGGATTTTCGCATAAAACTTATTAATAATCGATTTTTCGATTCAAACGCGTTTGGAGTTTTTTTTGCCGTTTAACAAAGTTCGACGCCCATTTAATTCCAACGCGTCCTGTAACGCGTTAAGTAAGCAATACATTGGCCATATTTTTAACGTGCTGAAGCCGGACAGGAAACGCTCGCGTATTTAGGTTAAGGATTCGATCGATAATCGATTTTTCTTCGGTCGGCGTTAATTTTCGCGAATTAAGAACGGTATCGAATCGGGCGCGTTTGCCGTTAATTCGCGTTCTTAAGGTAGTAAATAAAACGTCATAAATAAAACTTAACTTTTTATAATTAAGCGTTAAGTTTTTCTTTTTAACCTAAACGGCTAAGTTCATTTTCGTTTTTTTATAAGCCGTTCCATATTGTAATTATTAAGAAATAAGTGATTAAAGTTAAACAGTAAAAATGATAAAAAAAATATACAGCTCGCTTGTCTATACAGCTCGCTTATCTGAAACGTTATATAATATAATAATTATATATATCGAAAAACGTAAAAAATTTAATAAAATTTAATAAAATAATCGGAAATAAGTTATAATTATATAAATTATTAATTTATAAAGTTAAGTTATACCGTTATTTATTATTTTAACGGAAAAACCTTATTTTATATTTTAATATTATAATAATTTATTATTACTCGATTAAAAAATCGAAATTAGTTATAATAATTAAATAACGAATAAATTAAGTTTAAAATAAATTTAATATTTCGATAAATATATTCGAATACGTACGAAAAAAACGAAACGTTTTTTTATTTTTAACGGTTACGAAAATTGTTATTTAATAAAATTCGAAAAATAGTACGCAAATTACGATATTATTATATTTTAACTATTTTCTTAATTTTTTTATCAATTTCAATTTTTCGACGTATTTTTTTTTCCGTTTTAAAACAAACTTATACGTTTTATATCGAAAATTTAATATAACGTTATTATACTTATATTATTAAAAAAAATCGCCGGTTCTTTAACGCGTTTAAAATTACCTTAACGTCCGATAATATTAAATCCGGTTTTACAAAAATTGAATTTCTTTTATTTAATTTTAATAATGCTTTTTTTAATTTAGAAATTCTTTTAACTGTACTTATATTAACCGTTTAACCGGTTACTTCCGCTGGTTTCATTTTTTTCTTACCGTTAAAAACCTTTCGAAATATATAAAAAATAAAAAAACGGAAATAATATTTATAAAAAAAAACTAAAAATTTTTAAGAGAGTATGCCGACAAAGATAATTAAATGGGTTAATTTTTTAATAAAAAGTAACTTAGGCGAAATTAACTATTTTTTTAACAAATACCGAAAAATTAAAAATAAATGTTTCCAAAAAGAGAAAACACTTATTATATCAAAAAAAACCTTGTTTCTGGCTGAAAAAAAAAGATGGTAAAAAAATATAATTAATAACGGTTGAAAGTAATCGTCGTAAAAGGATTAAAACGATGGAACGGAAATGTAACGTTTACGGCAAACCCGGATATAATGCGCGTATTTGTGAAAAAGCTGTAAATACGTTTAACGACGAAAAATCCGATTAGTATGAATTGATTTATGGCGTTATAGTTGTTTTATTTAGATTTGTTATTACGAAATGCTTAAAAGAGACCGATTTACTGATATAACCGATTTATTGATATGGGACGTTATGCAAATAATTAATCTGTAGTTTACTTCATTTTATTTACGAACTCCTGGTAACAGTCTATGGGTTGAAATTGCCACCCACGGGTACCCGTAAGTGGGTAGGTAGTGCAAACCCTGCTTGGGCCCATTTCCCGGGTAATCATTGATCCCCACCCAGCCTTGCATCTCTTAAATTTACAGTAAAGACCGCAATTTCTATACCGACGCTCAAAGTTAGAACTATTCGGAACGTGGAGGGTGGTGACTAAGAAGTACTATACCTGTAGTCTTTCCAGGCTGTCATCCATTCTCCCAGCATCATGGGGGAAGAGAATTACCCTTGCCAGATCCTTCTTCGACTGCTGAACATCCATAACGTGCTTTAAATGTGCAAGCATCCTATTAGCCTGTAGTCTTTTTTTTTTGCCTGGGGAGGTTTGCAACGTATTATGCATAGAAGAAATATAAAAATGAAAACGAAGAACACCATACCTCTTCGAAAGAATCTCGGATGAAGAACCGTATTGTAGTCACCTCCTTATCCTGGCCAATCCTGTGAATTCTCCCCAACGCTTGTTCTTCCAGAGTTGGATTCCTGCCACGATGAGATACATTAGTCCTCAAAAGCCTCCCACCCACAAATATATATGCATATATATTGCCCAACTAGCTAGGGACTGACTTACCAATGTGGCTCCAGCAGATACGCTCTCGACGCCGTTGTAAGTGTCAACCCCACAGCGCCACAAGAAAGCGTCAGCAGCAAAACCCTCTTCAAAGGGTCCGACTTGAAGCTGTCCAGGATGCCGTGGCGGTCTTTCTGTGGTACCTTTCCATCGAAGCGCAGACACTGAATGCCGGCTTGTTCGAGCCCAGCTTTGGCGACGTTCAGCGTAAGTCGCCACGTGGAGAAGACAACACTGTAGCTTGAGGTTAGGCCAAGATAGTGGCTATTTTGGGTTTGGTAATTGGTGAGGGCTTACCATTTTACATGACCAGGCTGAGAGCTGATGTCGGAAACGAGGGCCGCAATCTTAGATGGGAACTCGGAGAGGTACCGAGGAATGGGGACCTGTTCGTCGGGCCAGTCTTCCATGGTATCAATGCCAGTGGAGACCTGAGTTGTAGGACACGAAGGATTGTGGCCGCAATCCATCATGATTCCTTGGCGAGCAAGCTTGGCCGAGCATTCCGCGCAGGCAAATTTTAGGCATCTGGAGTACAGGGGTTTTTGGGTAGTCGAGTCGTCGAACAGACTCTGTGTTAGGTCGATGATGGCATGGTTGGGAGCACTGGATGGATCCCATTTCAAGGTGAGTTTTGAACGTGTGTTGTGCAATTGCCGCCCACGACGTTGGGGTATTCGATGCCAGCGATCCGTCGTCATGTCTGGAATGGTAGTGCAGACCGAGTCCGCAGAACAGTCGCAGTGATTCAATTTGCTGCAAAATGTTGGCATAGGCCCCGGACCTACCCAGTCTGTGCCCCTGCCGCAAGGCCTCGTCAATGGCGGTGGCAGTCCTGCTCTTGAGCCAATCATATCCCTCTCGCTCGACGGACGTGAAGTCAATGGGACACTCCTTGTTGTGCCTTGGTGGTAGCTGCACCGTGGCTTTGGGTCGTCGTAAGAGCAGGCACAACGATAATCTCTGGAGGCGTGTGGCGGCCTCCTTGTCCCGGCCTTCTTTCCAATAATTGGAAATATCGAGTTCAAACCGGCTTCTTGTGTCGTAGGGATAGGCACGAATGAATTTGAGGAGAGTAGCTAGGTCGTTGAGATGATTTTGAATGGGAGTCCCCGTCACAGCCCAACGGCATGTAGACTCTAGATTGCAGATGGCTTTGGCCATTCGAGAAGTCTCGTTGCGAATGATGTGAGCTGTCGGAATTAGTACGCTGACTTGGGGAAACATGTTGCGGGCAGGTGAGCACACCTTCATCCAAAATAATTCGTTTCCAGCTGACCGAGAACAGCAGGGAACTTGACGGATCTCTCTCGTCCCACTCCGCCGACACTGTATGATATGTCGTCAACACTACATCAACGGACAGGACGTCTTCGAGGCGAGTGAGCCTCGACTTGGCATGATGTCGCACCAGCTTTAATCCACCGGGGAAAACGTGCCTATCCGATCATGTTAGTTGCGTATGTCTATAAGATAACGGCATAGGCAACCTACTCTGAAATCTGGTTCTCCCATGTGCTCAGGACTGACCAACGGTTAGCACGTCGAGGTCTGGGGATGCTGAGACCAGTACTCACGGGGTGGAGGAACAATTATGAGAGTAGTTGACACGGGTCTCTTATGTTCAACCGCATCGTCCTCTTGCAAAGGTTGGCCTTGGATGGATCCCACAGACAGATCAGTGGCGGCCAATGCAATCATGGTGAGAGTTTTTCCCAGTCCCATGGGATCAGCAATGATACCTCCATGTAGTTGGGGCGGGGGCTCACTGCTACCAATCTCGGAGATAGCATTGACGTAACTTGGAATTGTCAGCAACCGACTAAGGGGAAAAACCTGTCAGGTGCCGGCGAAAGTCTTACAAGCGACCATTTGCATTATCGACAATACTCCAGATATCGGCTTCTGGCCCTTGAAAGGCCCAGCCGGTTTCTCGGCGTAGCATAAAGGTGAGGGCTTGTTTCTGATGACTTTCAAGAAAATGTTAGGCTAGTCGTCAATATACGTTACATAGATATCTAACTTACCTCTTCAGGGCCGTCTTCACTGCAGATGGCTGCTCCGTTTCTTGTAGGTCGATCTTGGACTCCAAGAATTTATCGAGAAAGTCATCATCCTCCGTGATGTCTCGTAGGTGCATCCTATGCTCCGCAACGCGGGAAACAACTTGGGATACCATGACAGGTTCCCTGAAATGCAGGGAAAGCCTCTGAGGGTTGCAATACTTGGCGTCCTTTAGGCAGAACTTAGGATCCTGAAAATACACTTCGTTGTGCTCAGACCATTCCTTGAGCTCCTGCAGCATCGCAAATGGCGCATAAATGGCAATCTCGAGTTTGCATGGCGCGAGTCCAACCTTTCGAGTCGCTGCACCCTTAGCCGGATCGTCGGTCTCGAAGCTGCAAGTGACGTGCAGCTCAACTCCGGATTCAAGAATGTCCCGGAGGAGGAATGCATAGTCTGATGCGACGTGTCCTTGAACTGGAGGGTCGGAGCTGACGACAAAGGTTTCCGAAGAACTAAGCGTCACCTGAATCGCTGGCGAGATATCTGGCGACGGGGGCTTCTCGCACTTCCCAATTATGCCCCCCAACTTTTGAGTGCATGGTCAGTTTATGCCCCGATACTAGAGGACTTTGCAACCCACTCGCGAGGATCCTCACACTTCATCTCCGTTCTGGGAACAAGAACTAGGGCCGACTTACAACCCCGAAGCAGACTGTTTCATCCGGATCGATATTATGGGGAGCTAGGATGGTAGCTGCCTCTCGATCCTGGGGGATCTCATTGTCATGTGGAGTGGTCGCTCTAACCTGGTCAGTAAGTAGGTCTTGCTTGTCTCCAGGTGTGTCGTTAGAGGCGTTGGATACCGGTAACGACATCGGGAATATCGTTTGGGCGAACGGAAGAGGGCGCCGCGGTGGGCACGTGAATGCCATAGAAGTATGGACAGGAAAAGATGCCGCCGACGGGACGTAGCAGTTCGTATGAGCGCCATAGTTCTGAAATGTATCGAACGGTACCGGAGAGGTCTGGCATTGGTTGTATTGCTGAGTTGTGTACGGTAGACATGTCTGCAAGGAATTGGGCGTCATCCAATAGTTGGCGGGATCAGGGTTCGTCGCAATGCCGAGGGACTCCGTCAAGTTATATTGTCCAAATTGGTTGAAGGTCAGGGAAGCGTATGCATTGGGGCGTGTGTTTGGAACGTTGCTTGTTTGTTCCCACCAGATGGGCATAGTTCCTGGATCGCCTTTTTGAGCCGCCCTCTGCCTCTTGGGTGGCGGCTCCCCAGAAACATATGGTAGCATCCTTAAGTGATGCAAGGGACCACCTTCCTACTTGGTAGAGAGATTCATAGATCCTTCGAAGGTTGAAGATTACCGACGGCAGGCGGTCTAGGAGGAAGAATGATAAATTTGCCGCAGCAGGACAAGCGATTACTTTCGCTCGCGAGACGCAGCCCGACTCGGGCAACTGCCGGTCTCGGCGGCATGGTTTTGTGGTGGCTGTGCCTAGTTGCCTAATCAAAGTCGCCTACACAACGCGCATAGTGTAACCCAGCCACCCAGAGGCTCTTTCACTTCGCCAAAAACCCTCTCTCTCCCAAGGCAGTAGATCTGGGAAGAAAAGCCCGGAAAGTCAGCCGGCATTCTTGTCCGTGCGAAACACCAACGATACAGGACCTCTAATAGGGCGCTCGAAAACGATGTCTCTCTCGCGCAGGACATCGCTTCATGCACGGGAGGTGATCCAGAAAGCCTTCAAAGAGCTGGAACGCGCCGTCGCCGTGCCCGATGCTCGCCGATTCCGCGACATGACAATCCATGATGTACAAAAGGCCTGTGAAAGCATCGAAAACGAGCTGGGGGCCAGAGGTTTGCTTCGGAATATGGGCCGGTTGCAACCTCTATTGAAGGGCCTGGAATGTTATGGCAAGGCCGTGAAAACGCTTTGCCAAGGCACACCCTACTTGCCTTGGATATGGGCGCCGATAGTTGTCATTCTCAGAGTAAGTATCTGTCAGCAATGGTTCCTCTTGCTTGTCGTTATTTAATGATCACGATGGTTCGCTTTTTCATTGTATTTCTTTGCCCCCTCTTCGCTTCCCAGCCCGTGGTCTCTCAAGTAAGGTTTTTCCGCTAGCATGGATAATTAATCCTAGACCACCAACTTCATTGCGACCGCATGGCTGGATATGCTTTAACCAGAGTGAAACTAGATTGGGTCTGATTGTATCGCGGCGTTTGAAATTCTCATCAAAGCATACGCGAGAATCGGGAAGTCGCTTGGGAGATTCGAAAAGCTGCGTAACGCCTTCGCAGGCAATCCCGGATTCCAAGAGATTGTGGCAATCTTCTATCGCGACATTGTGAAGTTCCACGAATGCGCGTACAAGTTTGTCACTGCCAATGGTAAGTTATTAAACCGTAGCCATTCCATTTCGACCCAGTTCGATCTTCGGCCATCCACTCCCACCGTCAGAACCGGCGTCAAAAGTTTATTGTTGAATGTGGGTTTCCAAAAGCCTTCCTGATCTTGTTCGTGTCTAGGGTGGAGAATATTCTTTCGTACAACCTGGGGTCGCTTTGACAGACACTTCAGCGTCATCTTGGACAACCTGGATCAGCACGGTGAGCTCATTGACAAGGAAGCAAACGCCAGAAACATCGTTGAAACCCAGGCGCTGCTCAAACAGTTCGAAGCAGACAGAAATGAGAGCCTGGAAAAGGTCCAAGAAGAGGAGAAGGCAGAAATTGCCAAGCAGTACCAGGCAATATTAGCCCGGCTTCAGATCAATGAGTCGGACCAAAACTCCATTTGGGAGACACTGGTTGGTGCTCTACGGGCGGGACCTGAGTGTACTTGCGCTTGGGTCTTGAAGCACGAAAAGATGGCTTCTTGGTTGAGCGAGAAAGGGGACACTCGCTCTCTGTGGCTCCAGGGATCAGCTGGAACGGGGAAGAGCGTCATCGCCGCACATCTCGCCAAGTTCCGCTCGCTCGACAACCATATAGTGATTCGCCACTTTTGCGACGATCTTTACGATTCTTCGACAAAATACGACCAGATTCTCAAGTCCATAATCCGCCAGCTGCTTGAAAAGAGCGACGACTCAACAGCGTACGCCTACAAAGCTCTTGTTATAGAGCGGAAGTCCTTGACGACTTCTACGCTCGAGACTATCATCCAAGAGCTCGTCTCCATCCTTTCTGGATCAGCTCAGGAACGACAGTTGATGTGGATCATCCTTGATGGGGTGGACGCATGCGAAGCAGCTTCATTAGCGCGCTGCATTGCATTGATGGACTTGATTGCGCTTAAGGACTGCGCGCTTGGAACGGCGGCCTGCAAGGTCCTATTCACCAGCCGCTGTGACCCTCCCAAGAAGCAGGCCCGCAGAAGGCCATTAGTACTACTTGGTAAGGAAAACAGCCATCTCCAGGCATCAATCCAGCTTTATGCGGTGCACCGACTTCATTCGCCTCTCATCTCCGATAGACTGAGCCAACTTGGTGTCGGGACAGATGACATTACAGACTTGGGTCACAAAATTGCTGCCAAGGCAGACGGTGAGATAGGCTACGTGCCAGAATGGAGAACTCGACTTCGGCTAACTCGATCGGTAGGAATGTTTCTGTATGCACGAATAATAGTCGATTATATATCCAAGCAGCTTTTCCGAACAAGTGAAGACTTGAGGGGGGCAATCCAAGAGCTGCCGCCAGAGCTAAAGGGCTTGTAAGCTGTCGCCATGTTCGCTTCGTTTCTTAATCAACATCGTCCTGAGCTGATGACCTACCGGCTCTAGCTACCAGAAGATTCTATCCAACATCATCTCCCATCTCAACCCGGCTTCGACCGAGAGCATCCAGTGTGTTCTACACTGGATTGCGTTTTCCAAGAGTCCGCTGAAGCAACTGGAAATTCTTTCCGCCATCACATTCTGCAAGGGAATGACTGAGATTGAGCGGCTGGTCCCTACCTTCTTTCTTCAAGACTGTTCCGCCCTCCTAGAGGAGAAGTGTGACAAGACGATCGGCTTTATTCACGCGTCTGTGAAAGAGTAAGTCCCGGGCTCCTTTTTACTCTCTGTTATTTTACTATTATAAGTGCCTTGTTTCTTACTCATACCAAAGGTTCCTGCTAGATCCGGAGAGCCCCATCTCCATCACGCAGGAGGAGGCTCAGCGGCAGCACGTGTTGGGAATCTTGGCATGCTTAGCTTCCGCGGCGAGACATTTTGGTCAGCCGGGCAACGAGCCAAACACGCGCCTCCGGGTAGTAAAGGGCGTCTTTGCCTTTCTAAACTATGCCTCCAACCATTGGACCGAATGCGTTGTTTCCTACGCCGAAACATGCTCTCGGAACGGCGTTTATGATACTCGGTTCTCGGAGGCGATCGACCGCTTAGCCAACAGCCTTTGCAGACTCGCCACGCTTCCCGACGCTATTGTCCCGAATTCTCAGTTTCGAGACCCACCGCTGCAGGCTTTGCAGAACTTCCCGAGCATTCGACCATTCGTTAAAATGGCTCTCCAGTTCGAATCACAAGAAGCAATTGACAAGGTCTTTGTAGAGAATGGCCAGGGAACCTCTACTCAGACCGGGCCTTTCATCGATCCAGTCTCGACGCTATTGCAGAAATATCGAGACGCGGTCCGGTGGCTGCTCCGCCAGGACTACTACCCCGGGGTTTCCAGAGATGATTTCGAGTTGTTCAGAGCCCAGACACAGACATCCCTCTTTACATGTCGGCTGCCTTTGTGCCCAAGCGCTTCGATTGGGCACGAAACGGAGGCCGAACTGCGAGCGCATGAGCTCGAACATACCAAGGGATTTCCCTGCCGTGTTGGGGGGTGTCGGTATCCGCCATTCCGCTCCGCGCAGTTGCTTGAAAATCACTTCAAAAGGCACCATCACCAGGTCCTTCCCAAAAGGAATCTGCGACGCGTGGGAGAGTTTCGCCATAAGGCCAGAGATGTGCGGGTGGACTCAGCCAGAATTGCACCTGGGACAGCAGCATTGTACAAAATGACCACATTTCCGAGGGAAAGTCTTATTCCGGATGGCGGCCAAGTACCAAGCCCCCCTCGTCTCCAGCGGCAATCTCCTAGCAGGCTTCCCTTGGGAGAAGAATATTCTGGTGCAGTTAACATTAAAACTGCCGAGCAAATGCGGCCCAATGCCATCAATATGCCACCACCGGGTGGCAGGCCCCATCCGGGTCGGCCGTCACAACAACAGCTGTCGTCGGTCATACTCCACCGTCTCCTTACCAACAGTATGCAAACCAGTGGCTGGCAAAGCACCGTGAACTTCTATCAGCGGGTAGCGACGCTAATGAAAATGTATGCTTTCTGCTTTGTCGCACGCACGTCCTTGTTTTATATACCCCGGCCATTTATATTTTTATAGATATCTAACACGTACGTAGGATTACGGGTTCATTTGAAATTATACTGCATATAGAATCGAACCGACTTGTAGATTTCGGGTTGCGTTACGAACGCGAAGCATTCTTCTACTCCCCTGATATAGTAAGTAAACGAACCACAGCCTTTATATTTCCGGGTTACGGAAGTTAAATAAAGCAAGGCAACATATAACCAAAAAGTCGATATGGGATGTTACCTTATTAAAAATCACGTCCCATTTTTTATAAGTTATTAATTTTCAAAGTTGAGTTATATTATTATTTATAATTGTAACCGAAAAAACCTAATTTGATTTTTAATATCGCGATAATTTATTATTAACCGATTAGAAAATCGGCATAAGTTATAATAATTAAATAACGAACGAATTAAATTTCAAATAAATCTAATATTTCGATAAACACATTTCAACGCATATAAAACAAAACGAAATGTTTTTTTTATTTTCGACTGTTACGAAAACTATTATTTAATAAAATTCGAAAAATATTACGCAAATACCGGTATTGTTACGTTTTATATACCTTTTTATTTTTTATCGATTTTAACTTTTTAACGTATTTTGTCTTCGGCTTTAAAGCGTACTTATACGTTTTATATCGAAAATATAATGTAACGTTATTATATTTACATTACGAAAAAAGATTTTCTTGCCGGTTTTTACAACGCATTTAAAGTTACTATAACATCCGATAATATTAAATCCGGTTTTATAAAAATGGGATTTATTTTATTTTATTTTAATAACGTCTTTTCCGATTTGGAAATTTCTTTAGTTATACTTACGCCGACCGTCTCGCCGTTTACCTCCGTTAATTCCATTTTCCCTTTACTTTCGAAAACCTTTCGAAATATTATTTATAAAAGAAAATTAAAATTATTAAGGAAGTTTATCGATAAAAATAATTAAATCGGTTACTCTTTTAATAAAAATCAACTTAATGCTTTTATACGAAAACGTTTGTTTGTAAAAAAGAAACCGTTAAACTATACGAAATTAAGTATTTTTATAAACATTCTTAAAAAAGAAATATTTATTAGATAAAAAGAAGAAGTTTTTGTAGCCGAAAAAAAGGGGGTGGTAAAAAAGTGCATTTAATAATAATTAAAAATAATCATTATAAAAAGATTAAAAGCAAGGAATAGAAATATAATATTTACGGCAAGCCGGGATATAATACGCGCATTTGTAAAAGAATTATAAATATGTTTAGCCAAAGCGAGTCCGACTAGTTTAAATTAATTTATTACATTATAGTTGTTTATTTAGATTTAGTATAACGAAAGGTTAAAAACCGAACAGCGAGATGGTGTAAGCGGAAAGCTGGTACAAGACGTTAAAAATTAATTTATTTATATTATATTAAATATTCGATAACTATAGAACCGAATTGTTTATTACAAAACTTGTCGGCAGTTGAGGTGATTTTTTGGAAGGAGCGGTGAAAGGAGCAAACGGGCTTTGATGTGGCCCTAGGATTGCAATTGCAAGGACAAAGGAGCTGAAGCCTATATGTGGCTGCTCCCCCCCACCCCTAGTTCTAGGACAGAAGAGCAAGCAACCTACCTCCCCCAGCTTCCAGAATTGCAACGCATTTGCCGACAAAACTAATTAAAATAACCAAAAAACTAAGCGCGGTAAGTTACGAACTTTATTATAAAGGTTGTAATAGAAATCGATGTAGCAAATTCGAAAAAAAGATACGTAATTTATTATAAATAATTCCGATTTCGAACGTTTAAATTCGAAAAGATTTACATAAAAATAACTAATAAACGTTTTAGTAAAAAGGTTTACTTTAGAAATAATAAAAAGGAAATAAACCTCCTAAGCCAAGATGCAGTTTATTCGGCTAAAGGTCGGGATTACTGCGTATATATACAGTCGGGGTGCAAAAGTCTCGGTTTAGTCTCCAAATCACATGTCTTTTACAAGCACCTTTTACCTTTGATTATAAATATCTTCACGGTTTTTATTTGGATTTCACGATAGCTTAAATATTAAAATGTTTAATCACATTTAAATATGATTATATTTTTATAAGTTAAAGTATCTCTTAATTGCATATTATGTAAGCAATATTAATCAAACTATGAAAAGTTTTAAATTTTATTTTGAAATAGTTTAAAATAAAATAATTTCATGATTTTTAAAAAACTAAAATTTGTAAAATTGGGTTAATATAAAGATGTTCAGTCCTTTTAACATATTTAAAACGATAATTAACCGGCGATATATTTGTGTAGTTATATAAGGTTAAATATTGGGTCGATTTTGCCTAGTTTTTAAGTATTAAAATTAAGCACTTTAGCATATATATAGAAAATAAGCAAAATATGATAAATCTTACTTCCGACATCGCATTTCGAAAATAGGTTATAAACTTAAATTATATATTATATTACGTAAGTTATATAAGATTTTAATTTTTCTTAATTTGTACCTTATGTTTGAAATATTACTAAATTAATTTAGCGTCGTTTTTTTAAAAATTAAATAAGGTAAAGTATATATTACGTAAATGTTTATAAAAGTACAATTTTTATGTTATTATTATCTTATAAAGTTATAATGATATTTAAGTTGGAAATGTATGAGTTTGTATAGAATAACGACATCTACCGAGACTTTTGCACCCCCACTGTACCCTAATACATTCTGTTTTAGCAATAGTCGTTAAAACGATACGGTATTAAGGATCGTGGAGCTAAAGGCCTAATAATGCAATAATAGTATTCTTATAATAATAAAATCCTAATATAAATAACAGGCGAACGGATTATTTTTCTATAATAGTTTCTATTAAAAAAAAATATAATTCAAATAATTTTTTTAATATATTCCCTCTCCCTCGAGAAGACGTAACTGTATATACAATTAGATAAATTGATAGATTGCTACCTCAACTCCTATGCTTCACTAACACCCTTCCGTCTCGCAGATGTCTTACTTCAAAGCGATTCTAAACTGCCTAATCCCGCTCCTATCGACGTCGATTCTTCTCGGAATTCTGGAAGCTTCTCGTAATTTTAAGCAACTAAGCAAACCAGCGTTTGTAATCTTCTAATATGCAATGTTATAGGATCTCGGAATTATTTAACTTATCATTTTTATTATCCTTATTCCCTTATATCTTCGCTGGCAGTCTTTCCGTTAAATCGAAATTATTTATAATAAATTCGTAAAAAAATAAATTCTTTTTATCGAAAATAAAGTAATATCGGAATATGAAAAGTTGAAGTTAATTTTATTAGAAAATATTTCCTAAATTAACAGTGGCGTCGACTGCCTTAACCTATTTAATTACTTTTTTAAATCAACGTACTATAAATAAAACGGTTTTTATTAAAGCCTTTTTATTACAGATAATAAAAACCGTGAAAAACCATTTGAAGAGTCATCGTGTTTGAAGATACAGGGTATAGTATCTATCGTGAAAATTAATCGTGGCATGATTTCTATGTATTGGCTCAGCCTTGTTTTCCAGGCTTGGACCCATATGTTACCTTGCATTACAGATAATAAGTATTTTGTATTCGGGTATATTATATTATTTCGGTTTATATCTCAATTAATAGTAACCTAAAAAACTGTAAAAACGATCCGGGTTAAACTTTATAATCGTAAAACTAGCAAGGGCTTACAAAACCTTTTGCAAACTTTTAAAATTTACCATACAAAACTATTCTCTATAAAGCCGTCAAGAACCTTGCTAAACCGTAGCTAACGGGTATAAGGTTTACCAAGGCCGAAGCTTATCGGTAACTACGTATCAGTTGGAACCGGAATAAAAACCGAATTAAAGTATGCAATCTATCCAAACCGTAAAAAACCATTTAAAAAGTTATCGTATTCGAAAATACTGGGTATAATATCTATCGTGGAAATTTATCGTGGAATTCTTTTCTATATATTGGCTTAGCTTTATCTTTCAGGCTCGACCTATTTTTACCTTGCATTTAATATATTCCCGAATAAGCCGAACGAAATCAAAAGTTTTTATTTAATCCAAAACGTAACCGAATTAATTAACGCAATTTACGTGTTTAGTAAAGAATAATATTGGAACGTTTTAAAAAAAGAAATCCATTTACGTTATATTTAATTTCCAGAAAAGCCGTATTTTTTGATATATAAAATGTATAGTTAATTGTTCGTAAATAATAAAATTCGCTTTATTTTAGATAAAGGTATTATATCTTTATATTTTTTATCGACTTATATAAAGTATAGATTATAATTGCGTTATATGTTTAATAAATAACGAAAAGATTAATAAGGCCGTTATAAGCCGCGTTTAGTTTTAGATGAAGTATATTATATATAACGGCTTGGTTTGAACTCGTAGTTAAACACGTAACAGTAACCTTAATAATTTAAATATTAACCCGGTATACGGTTTATATATTTTCGAAATTTAAATTCATAATACCGGTTATCGTAACGCCTCTCTTGGAATACGTAACGCACGGTATATTGAATAATCTTTATTAAAAAGCTGCTTTATTGCTTATATTTAAGATTTTATGACGTATATTTACCAGGATTGCAAGTAAAATACTTTCTCAAAATGTATTAATAACTTTACGAAATAAATTTTAAAACTTATATTTCCAGCAATTAAACAAACGAACTTTTGTTTAAGGAAAAATTTATCGAAATAATACGTTAAAATAGCTCAACCCGGTAGAATGTCTAACAGCAGATTTGTGATTAATGCTTAACGAGAATATCGAGAAAGATTAAAATAAGCGGCGAAGTTAAGTAAAACGCTGAACGAATAAATTACGAAATAATAAAAAATAATAACTTACAAATAACAATACAACCTTTTCGAAACGAAAATAATTATTATCTAGGTTAATGATTTACATATAGCTTTAGTTCTTATCGTGAAAACCTAGATAATTATCTTTTAAATAATAATAAAAGGCCGAAATCGACGGCGGAAAGATTAGTTATTAAAAAGTGACGGTTAACATTTTGGATTACTGGATTATAACTTATTTCTTTTTATATTACGAAATTTTAAGGTATTTTTTCCGACTTTCTACGAGGCTTTTACGGACTTTTTTAATTAAGATGATTTTAATTAAAAGGATAGTAAATTTGTTAACTGTTAATTACGACGGAAAAGCCCTGGACGAAAACCAAAACGAGGTAACCATAAAGGTATTCGTACGAACCGAAGCCTTAATAAGCGAAAACGTAACGAATCAAACGCTGAAAAAACTTGCTATAAAACGTATTTAAATCCAATATCTATATACTTTAATATTATTATGCGTTTCTTAATAAAGCTTGAGTAAAGTTTTTACCTAATAAAATAATTATAAAACTAGTCCGAAATCGACTAACTTTTAATAAACTTTTAAAAGAAAATATTACCCATAACGTATTATATAAACGAGCCGTATAATTTTTAGCAATCCGTAATAACAAACCTAAATAAAACAATAATAACTTAATAAATTAATTTAAATTAGTCTGATTCTCTTTCGTTTGACATATTTATAACCTTTTTATAAGTATGCGTATTATGTTCGGACTTGCCTTAAACGTTATATTTCAGTTTCTTTGTTTTAACCTTTTTACGACGATTACTTTTTACTGCTATTAGTTAGGATATCTTACCATTTTTTCCTTTTCGGCTAAAAAAAACATTTTTTATATATTAAGTATATCTTTAGTTTTAGAAACGTTTATTCGTAGATTTTTCGGCGTTTGTTAAAGAAATAATTAGTTTTGCATAATGTAGTAGTTTTTTAAAAGAACGTTTTCGTGCAATAATATTAAGTTACCTTTTGTTAAAAGATTAAACGATATAATTATTTTTGTAAATATTATTGTTGTTTTATTATTTCTTATATATTTCGAGGGGTTTTCGAAGGTGGGGAAAGAATGGAACCGGCGGATGTCAGCGATAAGATTATCGGCGTAAGTATAACTAAAGAAATTTCTAAATCGGAAAAAACGTTACTAGGATCGAATAAAATAAGTTTTGTTTTAGCGAAACCGGATTTAATATTATCGGACGTTATGGCGGCTTTAAACGCGTAATAAAAACCGGTAAGAAATCTTTTTCATAATATGGGTATAATAACGTTGTATTAAATTTTTAATATAAAACGCATAAACACGCTTTAAAACGAAAAAGCAAGATACGTTAAAAGGTTAGAATCAATGAAAAAATAAAAAAGTATAGAAAATGTAATAATGTTATAATTTGCGTAATAGCTTTTTAATTTTATTAAATAATGGTTTTCGTAACCGTTAAAAATGAAAAAGCGTTTGGTTCTTTTTATATGCTTTCGAATATATTTATTAAAATGTTAAATTTATTTTAGATCTATTTTGTTCCTTATTTCTTTTTTCTAATTAATATTAATTTTTTAATCGGTTGATAATAAGTTGTTCTGATAATACGATTTAAAGTAAGTTTTTTGTTAAAATAATAATTAATAATATAACTTAATTTTACGGATTAATTATTTATATAATTATATTTTATATCCGATTATTTTATTACGCTCATTTAAGTTTTTTACGTTTTTTAGTTTTTATATTACTATATTACATGTTATTAAAAGTTTTATTAAAAATCCGTTTTGTCGAAATTATAAACATCTTTTTATAACGCCGTAATTTGCGATTATAATCCGAATAAGCTCAAATTATTTAGAAATATCTTAAGAGTTTTGTATAATATCTTTTTAATAATTAATTTTTCAATTTAAATGCGTTTTAAGTTTTTTTTACCGTTGAACAAAGTCTAACGTTTAATTAAGGTTAACGCGTACCGTAATGCGTTAAGAAAATAATAAATTCGTTATATTTTTAATATATTAAAGCCGTATAAGGAACATTTACGTATTTAAGCTAAGGATTTGGTTAATTATCGATTTCTTTTTGGTCAGTATTAATTTTCGCGAATTAAAAACGGTATTAAGTCGGGTTGGTTTGCTGTTATATTGCGTTTTCAAGGTAGTAAATACAACCTTATAAATAAGACTAAGCTGTTCATAAGTAATTGTTGGATTTTTCTTTTAGCTTAAACGGTTAGGTTTATTTTTGCTTTTTTGTAAATCGTTTTATATTATAGTTATTAAGAAATACGTAATTAACATTAAATAGTTAAAATAATAATAAAAATATACAGGTTGCTTATATGTACAGCTTGCTTGTATGGTACGTTATATTTAAGTTTATCAATAAATTAACTAACGTACCGTACCAGCGAGCCGGACATATCAACAAGTCGGACACTTTTTGCATAATTTCAATTACTTGTCTTTAGCCGCCTATTTTTTAATACCAACATTATAGAACGCCTTACAAAAACAGCTAGGATAAATTTAGCCGTCTAGGCAAAAAAAAGACCCGAACTTAGTTTTAAACGGTTTGGTTTTATATACGATATGGTCTTATTTACGTTAAAAAACAAATTTAACAGCAAATCTTCCCGAGCCGATACTTGCTTTATTTCGTGAAACTTAACGCCGACGGAAAAGAAATCGATTATCGACCCAATTTTTAATTGTAATACGCGAATGTTTTTTATCCGGTTTTAATATATTAAAGATATAGCGAATTCATTGCTTGCTTAACGCGTTATGAAATATGTCGGAATTGACTAGACGTTAAGATTTATTCAACGGCAAAAAAAATTCCAAACGCGTTTAAATCGGAAAATCCATTATTAAAAATTATTATGCGAAAGTTTAAAGGTATTTCGAAAGTAATTCGAATTAATTCCAGTTATAATTGCAAAATACCGCATCGTCGAAAAGGATACTTATAATTTCGACGAAACGGATTTTTTAATAAGGCTTTTAATAACATGCGATATAATAATTACAAGTGCTAAAAAACGCAGAAAACCTAAATAAAAGTAATAAAGCAATCGGAAATAAATTACAATTATATAAACTATTTACGTACTATACAAGTGAGTTGCACATACAAGTAAACTGTACACTTTTTACAACAATCTAATCATCTTATTTTAATTATTTATTTCTCAACAACCGCAAAATGGAACGCCTTACAAAAAAACGAAAATAAGCTTAACTGTTTAAGCTAAAAAAACAACCTCAAACCTAGTTATAAAAAGTGTAGTTTTATTGATAAAATTCCATATTCCACTTTAAAAACGCAATATAATAGTAAGTACGTCCAAATCGATATTATCCCTTTTATACTAAAATTAACGTTAACAGAAAAAAAAACCCATTATTAACCGTATCCGCGATTTAAATATATAAACATTTCCTATCCGGCTTTAGCATGTTAAAAATATAACGAATTTGTTACTAGCTTAACGCGTTACAATACGCGTTAGGGTTAACTAAGCGTTAAATTTTGTTCGATAGCAAAAAAAACTTAAAACGCGTTTAAATCGAAAAATCAAGTATTAAAAAATATTATGCGAAAGTCCAAAAATATTTCGTAAGTAATTTAAGCTAGTTTGGGTTATAATCGCAAAATAGGGCATCGTAAAAAAATATTTACAATTTCGACGAAACGGACTTTTTAATAAGACTTTTAATAATATGCAATATAATAATTACAAATACCGAAAAACGTAAAAAACCTAAATAAACGCAACAAAACACTCGGAAATAAATTATAATTATATAAGTTATTAATTTGCAAAGTTAAGTTATATTATTATTTATTATTTTAACGGGAAAAACTTACTTTAATTCTTAATATCGCAATAACTTATTACTAGCCGATTAAAAAATCGGAACCAGTTATAATAACTAAATAACGAACGAATTAAATTTAAAATAAATCCAGTATTTTATAAACATATTCGAACGCGTACGAAAAAAACGAAACGCCTCCTTATTCTTAACGGCCACGAAAACTACTATTTAATAAAATTCGAAAGATATTAACTTATACGAATAACGGCATTATTACACTTTATATACTTCCTTATTCGTCCTATTAGTTTTAACCTTTTAACGTATCTTACTTTTCCGTTTTAAAACAAATATATACGTTTTATATTAAAACTTTAATACGACGTTATGATGCCTATATCGTGAAGAAAAAATTTTTTACCGGCTTTTACGACGCGTTTAAAACTGCCCTAACGTCCGATAATATTAAATCCGGATTCGCAAAAATTAGGCTTATTTTATTCGATTCTAATAACGTCCTTTCCGACTTAGAAATTCTTCCAATTATGCCTATACCAACCGTCTCGCCGTTTACCTCCGCCGGTTTTATTTTATCCCTACCTGAAAAAACCCTTAAAAATATCTTAAAAAACAATAAAACAAAAACGTTACTTGTAAAAAAAAAATTCAAAAATCACCAAGGTAGCTCGCCGACAAAAATAATAAAATCGGTTAATCTTTTAACGAAAAGTAACTTGTTACTTTTATACGAAATTGCTTTTTTAAAGGAAAAAACCGCCTAATTACGCAAAACGAACCATACCTTAAGTAAACGTCGGAAAACTAAAAATAAACGTTTTTAAAAAGGGAAAATACTTATTATACGGAAAGGATAAGCTCTCTTAACCGAAAAAGAAAAAGGTAATAAAAAATCGCAGCTAATAACGGTTGAAAGTAATCGTCATAAAAGGATTAAAACGAAGGAACGGAAATATGGCGTTTGCGGCAAGCCCGGACATAATGCGCATACTGGTAAAAAAGCTGTAAATACATCTAACAAAAAAAGTCCAATTAATTTAAATTAGTTTATTGCGTTATAGTTGCTTAATTTAAGTTTATTATAATGGAATGCCAAAAAATATACAGCTCACTTATATATACAGCTTAGTTATATATACAGCTTAGTTTTATATACAGCTTACTTATATATATAGCTCATTTATATGGTACGTTAATTCGTAAAGTTAAATTATACCGTTATGTATTATTTTAATAGAACAAGCCGATTTTAAATCTTAATATCGCAACAACCTATTACCCGCCAATTAAAATATCGGGCTTAATTATAATAATTAAATAACGAACAAATTAAATTTAAAATAAATTCAATATTTCGAAATATATTCGAACGCGTACAAAAAAAAGCTTTCTTATCTTTAAAGGCTACGAAAACTACCATTTAATAAAATTCGAAAAATATTACGCTAATAACGATATTATTACCCTTTATATACCTTCTTATTCCTTCTATTAACTTTAATATTTCGATATATCTTACTTTTTCGTTTTAAAGTGTATTTATACGTTTTATATCAAAAATTTAATACGACATTATTATACTTATATTGCAAAAAAGATTTTCTCGCCGGTTTTTATAACGCGTTTAAAATCGCCATAACGTCTAATAATATCAAATCCGGCTTTGTTAAACTAAACTTATTCTATTTAATCCTAATAACGTTTTCTCCGATATGGTAATTCCTTTAACTATACATACACTAATTATTTCGCCGTTTACTTCTGCCGGTTACATTTTTTCCCTACCGTTGAAAACTCCTCGAAATATACAAAATATAAAAAAAAAAACAGGAAGGATATTTGCAAAGAAAAAAAGAAAAAGAAAATATAAAATTTACCAGGGGAGCTCGCCGACAAAAGTGGTTAAATCGGTTAATCTTTTAATAAGAAATAACTTAATATTTTTGTACGAAAACTTTTTTTTCAAAAAGAAACTGCCAAATTACGCAAAACCAACCATTTTCATAATAAATACCAAAAAACCAAAAATAAAAGTTTTTAAAACAAAAGGAATACATATTATATAATAAAAAGTAATAAAAAAATGCAGTTAATAACGGCTAGAAGTAATCGTCACAAAAAGGTTAAAACGAAAAAACGGAAATATGGCGTTTATGGCAAACCCAGATATGATACGCGTATTTGTAAAAAAGTTATAAATACGTCAGGCGAAAACGAATTCGATTAGTTTGAATTAATTAATTACGTTATAATTGTTTTATTTAGAGTTATTGTTGCGGACTGCCAAAAAATGTCCGACTTGCTGGTATGTCCGACTTGCTGGTATAGTACGTTATATAAGAAATAGATTTATTTTTAAGAAAAGTAAAACGAATTTTAACGTGTTTTATAATTATTAATTAACGGGTTAGTACAAGCCTATCGTTTTATCTTTTACGAAATTCGTTTATTTTAGATTTAGAGTAAACATTGTACGTTTTTAATCTTATTAGCAGATTTTTAAATTTTAAATGAAGCGTATAAAACGACGGGATATATGTAATTAATAATTTCGATCTGATTAAGAAGTGCGGAAAAGTTAATGTGCTATTTCGAAACTTTAACCGTACGAAAACGTTACGGTTATATAACATGATTTATTACGAAACATTCGTTTATAACTTAATATTATTTCGATACTTCTGATAGAAAAGCTATTAATAATATAACCAAAAAATTAATAATTACATTCGAAATAAGTATAATTAAGTTATAGTTAGTTTAGTAAATAATTTAATTAATTAATTATTAAATAATATTAACGTAATTATATTTTATGCAATTTTGGCTATTCTTTTTCGAAAAGACGTAACCGTGTATACAAAATTGGATAAAATGATAAATTACTAAAATTAGGTAACTTTGAAGTTCGTGGGTGGTCCACACTTAAATCTTATATATCCACTATTTTGAAAACGGCATAATAAAATAAAATAAAAATATGAAAAATAACGAATAAAAAGATTTATACATAATAAAGGTTGCTGTTTCTAATAAGGATTGTTAATAATATAAAATACTTATTAATTAGCGATAACTTTCATAATAAAAATCTGGAACCTTTTCTTTTTATTACCTAATATTAAAATTATTATTACTTTATGTAACAAATTTTTAAAACTTTAGAAAAATATTAAATTTCATATCAAAATAAAGATATATTCAATTCCGTTTATCAGAATATTTTCAAGCGTTTATTCATTCTATAACCTAAAAGCAAACAATAAGTGATTTTGTATAAAATATATACAAATACGATTATTTTAATAGAAATACCATATATATAATCTCAAGTAATGAAGCAAAATTAAATTTGTAGTATTTCTTTAGAAACTAAGTTTTATACACTTTATTTAAATATTAAATATAAGATTTTTCCAGATTTAAAAAAAATTGTTTTATGAAGTAATAACTCTCCCTCGAGGAAACGTAACCGTATATACACTTGGACAAAATGATAAATTGTTACCTGAACTCCTAGCTTTATTACCCCCTTCCGTTTCGCAGGTATCTCACTCCAAGGCGACTCAAGATTACCTAGTCGTACTTCTATCTACGTCGATTCCTTTCGGAATTTTAGAAGTTTTTTGCGGTTTTAAACAGCCGAACAAATTAACGTTCGTAATTTTCCAACGTGCAATATTTTAGCAGCTAAATTTCGAAATTATTTAATTTCTTATTTTTGTTATTTTTATGTCTTTATATTTTCGCTAGTAAGTTTTCCGTTAAATTGAGGTTATTAATAATAAGCTCGTAGGAAGGCGAATTTTTGGTATTAAAAATAAGGTGGTACCCGAAAATTAAAAAACGTAGTCGATTTTTTTAGAATAATTTTCCAAATCGACAATTACGTTAATTGTTTTGGATTATACGGTAATTTTTCTCGAATGGATTACCGTAAACGGGACGATTTTTATCGAAACTTTCCCGTTCCGGATAACTGGTATTTTATATTCGCATGATATATTATATTATTTTGGTTCGTATTTTGATTAATAAAAACTTAAGAAAGTATCGTAAAAACGATCGAAATTGGACTTTTTAATTATGAAATGGTAAAAGCTTATAAAGCTTTTTATGCGTTTTTTATGCGTTTTTAAGGTTTATCTTTAAAGTTTACCGTATAAAGTTATTCTTTCCAGTGGGCATAAGGTTTACTAGGGCCGAAGCTTGTCGGCAACTATTCGGAATCGGAATGACGTACGGGACCGAGGTGTGCAATTTATCTAAACCGTGAAAAACCATTTAAAGAGTTATCGTGTTTGAGGATACTAGGTATAGTATCTATCGTGAAAATTAATCGTGGCATGATTTCTGTATATTGGCTCAGCCTTGTTTTCCAGGCTTGGACCTATATAGTTACCTTGCATAAAGTAATAACAGTTTTAATCTAAGGTAATATTATTAAAAATTTTAAATATTTCTATTATAAAGATATATTGTTAATTAACAAGATTTTATATTATTACAAATCCATGTATAAAACGCATATTTTTAATCTATATAAATCTTTTTGCTTTTTATTTTTCCTATTTCTATTTTATTTTATTATGCGGTTTTCAAAATAGTGGGTATATAAGATTTAAGTGGGGACCACCTACAAACTTCAAAGTCACCTAACTTTATCTTAATTCTTATGCTTCACTAACACCCTTCCGTTTCGTAGGTATCTCACTCCAAGGCGACTCCAGACTGTCTAATCCCACTCCTATCCACGTCGATTCTTATCGGAATTCTGGAAGTTTTTTGCTGTCCTGTACAACCGGGTAAACCACCGTTTATATCCCTTTAACGTATATTGTTCTAATAACTGCATTTCGGATTCCTCAAATCCGTCGTTATTATCCCCCTTTAATTTTGCTAGCAGTACTTTTGCCGAAATAAGATTATGCAGTATAAACCTTTCGAGAAATTGGTAATTTCTATTTTGGAAACTTATATAATATCCGAAAATAAAAAGCTAAATTCGATTTTTTAATTAGAATTCTTCCAAGTCGACAGTAACGTCGACGGCCTTAAATAATCCGGTATTTTTATCGGAATTAATTATTATAAACGTAATACTTTTTATGCAAACCTTCCCGTTACGGAAAACCAGTATCGTATATTAAACATTACGTAACATATTATATTTAATTATTATCTTAATAAATAATAATTTAAAAAGATGTTATAAAAACGATCGAAATTAAAATTCCTAACCGTAAAACTAATAAAAGCTTACAAAGCTTTTCAGGCGTTTTTAAGGTTTATTTTTAAGGTTTATCGTATAAAGCTATTGTTTATAAAACCTTTAAAAACCCTGCTAAACCGTAACTAACAGATATAAGGTTTACGAAGGCCGAAGCTTATTAGCAACCACTAGTCGAAATCGGAGTAAGGCACGGAACCAAGGTATATAATCTATCCTAACTGTAAAAGCGGTTTAAAAAGTTATCGTGTTCGAAGATACTAGATATAATATTTATCGTAGAAATTTTATCGTAAAATCATTTTTGTATATTGGCTCAGCCTGGCAACTAAAACTTGGACTTAACTTTTACCTTGTAATTTTGGCTGTTTATAAACGAAACGTTAATATATAGATAATGGAATTACCACGTATACGTAACGGTACCTTATAATATCTATAATTAAGTCATTTAAGCTTTAAAATAATTACTTAATTACAGTTCTATATAAAAAAAATCCGATTAAAAGGTTTTACAACTATTAAATGCTAAATATTTAACAAAGCAAAAGCGAAAAGGCAAATATGTCGCATACTTAAAAAACAAACGTTCCGATTAAAACAAAGAATTGTTACCGACTTTATTAATTTCGAAAAAAAAACTTAAAGATATAAATACATTAAGTTTGCAACCGATAAATACTTAGGCTTTATTTGGGATATTTGCTTTAAGAACCGAAAGCAAAATATATTAATTATTACGTTTAGATATTTTTAAGCGTTTTGAAAAATTAAGATAAGGTTTTTTTTACAAATAATCGAATATAATAACGAAAGTTTAAAGCGCTATAAGCTTAAGCCTTTAATATTATATATGCAGGTCCAAAACGAGGATATGAAACGTTTAAACAATATAATTAAAGAAAAAGCAATTACGATACGAAATGGCGTTAAGTTATCTGCGTTTTTAATTGTATATATTTTTGAAGCTGTAATATATCTCTATAGCCGTATCTTTAAATACGTTTTTTTGGCAAACTTTATAAGAGGTTTATTATATCTATTTGGCGTCTAAAAACGGCGTTGTAATATTTGATAGCAAATTTCAAAAGGCCTATTTGCAAACTTACGGCTATATGGCCTACATTATAACGATCGCTGTTATAAAGAAAAAATAAAGATTTTATAAGTTAAATTCTAAAGTATAAAAAAGTCTTTTCATTGGTTATCAATTAACAAATATATATAAGATTTAAAACCCGTTTACGAAGAAAGTTACTATTATTCGAAACGTATAGTTTAACGAAAAATGTACATTTTTAAGTAATATTAAAAATTTAAAAACGACCTTTTCTACATTACAGAAAATAAATTATAAAACTTATTCCGATAGATTTACGTATTTAATTAAGTTAGTATTTACTTTATATATATAAAAAAGAAGCTAGAACTTTAAATAAAATAATCTTTTTACCGGCTAAGGAAAAGAAATAATTTTAAACTAATATAAGCATTTAAAGAAACGTACAAGATAAAAAAAATAAACCTATTCGTAAAAAACTACTTATTTTATATAACCGTTATATTCGAACCATTTCCGTCCTTTAAACTATTATAGTCGCTAACGTTTACCTTATTAACTATTACGATTACTATGTCGACGGAAAAAATAAAGGAAACTTTAAGTTTTTATTACGTTATTTAACTTAAAATAACGCTAAAAACCAAAGCTTTTTACAGGTTATAAACGTAAATTTTCCGTACGTTCCGTATCCATAAAAGAATTATCGGTACGATTATAAAATATGGAAAGCCGCGTTTAACGTAAAACGATTAACTTATTTTGTTAATACGTGTCGGCAAATGCGTTGCAATTCTGGAGACTGGGAGGAGGTGGTTGCTTGCTCTACTTTCCTAGAACTAGGTGTGGGGGGGAGCAGCCACATATAGGCTTCAGCTCCTTTATCTTTGCAATTCTAGGGCCACATCAAAGCCCGTTTGTTCCTTTCACCGCTTCTTTCAAGAAATTACCTCAACTGCCGATAATACGATTAATAATCGGCCGGTAAATTACGGAAATTTAGGAAAAATAAAAAGCCGAAATATGCGTTATTTTAATCGGAAAAGCTTTAATATATCAAAAATAAAATTAAAAGTAAAGGTATTACTTAAATCGTAAAACCGGATATATAGGCAAACCTTACCGTTACTGCCGCAAAGCCATAAAAACCAAAGTATATACCCGTTAAAGTCTCCTTCGAGGAGACGTAACCGTATATATATTTGGATAAAATGAGGAATTACTACCTTAACTTTTAGCTTTATTAACCCCTTTCCGTTTCGCAGATATCTCATTCCAACGCGATTCCAGACTACCTAATCCCGAACAAGCTCCTATCTACGTCGATTCTTGTCCGACTTTTGGAAGCCCTTCGTTGTTTTGTATAGCCTGGCAAACTACCGCTTGTATTGCTTCAACGTGCAGTATTTTATTAACTGGATTTCGGAATTCTTTAATATGTTATTATTGTTTTTTTTCAGTTTCGCCAGCAGTATTACCGCCGACTCGAAATTGTTCCGTATAAGCTGTTCGGAAGATAGATCTTTTTTTGTTTTTTTGTTGTCGAATATTAACCGATATCCGAAAATTAAAAGTTGGGGTCGATTTTGTTAGGAAATATTTCCCAAATCGACAATAACGTTAATTGCCTGAATTTATCTAGTTGCTTTTTTTGGATTGGCGTACCGTAAATAAAACGGTTTTTATAGAGGCCTTTTTGTTACGGGTAATGGGTATTTCGTATTCGGGTATATTATATTGTTTCGGCTCGTATTTTAATTAATAATAACTTAAAAAGATGGTTTGATACCAAGTATTCTTTTCCTTCGTTATCCTATTAACATTTCTCTTTTAGCCGTAAAAAAGATCCAGGTTGGACTTTATAATTGTAAAACCGGCGAGGGTTTGCAAAGCTTTCCGTAAGCTTTTAAGGTTTATCTTTAAGGTTTATTTTTAAGGTTTACCGTGCAAAGCTATTTTTTGCCGTTAAGGACCCTGTTGAACCCTAGCGGGCATAAGGTTTACTAGGGCCGAAATTTTTCGGCAACTACCAATCGGAAATGGAGTAAGGACGGGATTAAGGTATGCAATCTATCCAAACCGTAAAAAACTATTTGAAAAGTTATCGTGTTCGAAGATATTGGGTATAATATTTACCGTGGAAATTTATCGTGGATCATTTTCTGTATATTGGCTTAGCCTTATATTCCAGGCTTGATTTACTTTTACCTTGCATACCCGTTAAAGAAACATTTTTTAAAAGTTAAAAAAGCTTATTTGAAAATTATAAAAGCATGCAATCCTGGGAAATCGTTAATTTATCTATTATTAACAGAAAATAAGTTCTAAGGTATATATAGACATATATTTATAAGTTTAATAAACATAACTGGTTATAAAAATATAAGGTCTTTTTTATCATACGAAACGATTAATAACTTAAAAACGTTTATAACGATATATGCGTATTTACTTTAACCGGAAAATCTTTTAAAATCTAAATAACTATTATAATTAAGTTTAATCGAAAATTTAAATAATATAACGTTATAAATGCCTTCGTTAATGCGAATTAATCTTACGAAATATATATAAAAACGCTTTTAAAAAACTCTTAACGTAATAGGATATTCCTAATTAAAAAGGCGTTATATGGCTTAAAAAATCGCCCGTATTTAACAAAAAGACTTTACTAACATGCTTAGAAACTTGGAACTTAACTTCGTTTTTTATAAGCTTTATTACTTCCTTTATTAAAGGATACTTTTCTTTTTTTAGGCCGATGATATTATCGCCGCGTACCATAAAAAGAGCTAAGATTTTACCGATCGGTTAATGTAGCAAATGTAAAAACAATATATCCTTACAAGGAATAAGAACTTATAATAATTTCTAAGTATCGAAATAATTAAAAACAAACCTAACAGAAAAGTCTGATTATCTTAATCCGACTTTATAAACAAGATAGCTAACTTAATGTTTAAAGAACGTTTAAATACTTTCCTAAAAACGCTAAAAACAAACGCCGAATTACTGTCGAATCCCGATCTGGTTTATCTAAGCTTTGTTAATAAATACCAAAAAAAATCAATTTTCTTTTATACGTTACGGTCTATATATAACTGAGTAAACCGTTACTTCCTTTTTAATTAAGCCTAAATTTTGAATAGAGAATAAAATTTAATATCAAATCTTTTAAGTAATTAAACCTAATAACGGAATAAAAAATATATAATCATTTTAACTTTAATTAATTTGTTTTTCTAACACAATTTTAAGATATATTTTTAATCGCAATTTGTTATAAAGTAATTCAGTTTCTTTCGAACGTAACTATAAGTAAAGTTAGTACAACTATTTTAAAACGTACAATTTCCTACCTAACGGTAATTCTTTGAATTTCTTTATATTTTTTAATTTTTATAATTACTTTAAAGCTATTAATTTTAATCGCTTTAGCTTTTCCGCATATATAAATTTATATAATTTACCGGCCATAATTATTAAATCCTGTTTACCAAGGTTTTTAAATATATAACTCTGCGTTTTCTTTAATTAGAAATTGTTGAATATTATAAGATTTATTTCTTTCCTAAATACGGCGAAAGTTATTACAAAATTAAAAATCTTAATATTATCTGTAAAGCTATTAACGAACTAACTTATATTTTTTATATTTTCGGAATTTTACATCCGGTTAAAACCGTACTAATCTATTTTAATTACTTTATTTTCGTTCGGTCTTTCTTTTCGAAATTTTGTATCGTTTAATTAAAACAGTATCTTTTCAATTACTTGTAATAAAAATACCGGAGCTGTAAATTTCTTTTTTATTGTCCAATAGCGTCTCTTTAAAGGAGACGTAACCATATATACAAAATTGGATAAAATAATAGATTGCTACCTTAATTTCTATACTTTACTAACATTTTTCCGTTTCGTAGATATCTTATTCTAAGGCGATTCCAAACTGCCTAGTCCCGCTTTTACTTACGTCGATTTTTACCGGAATTCTGGAAACTTTTCGTAATTTGAAATAACCGCGCAAACTATCGCTTATAACCTTTTAACGTATAATATTCCAGTAACTAGATTTTGGAATTTTTTAATTTGTTATTATTATCCTCTTTTAATTTCGCCAGCAATACCTCCGCCGAACCGAAATTATTCAGTATAAGCTATTCGGAAAATCGGTTATTTTTATTATCAACAATTAACCAGTCTCCGAAAATTAAAAGCTAAAATCGATTTGTTTAGAAAATATTTTCTAAATCGATAAGAACGTTAATTGTTTTAGCTTGTTTCTTTTTGGATTAACGTACCGTAAATAAGATAGTTTTTGTTAAAACTTTCTTATTACAAATAATGGATATTTCGTATTTAAGGTTACGTAATATATAATATTTTTTCGGTTTATATTTTAATCAATTAAAACTTAAAAAGCCGTAAAAACGATCGAAATTGGATTTCTTTAATCGTAAAATTAATCAAGGCTTATAAAGCTTTTCTTACGTTTTTAAAGTTTATTTTTAAGGTTTACTAGGTAAAGCTATTCTCTGCCTTTAAAAACCTTGCTAAACCGTGGCTAGCGGGTATAAAGATTACTAGAGCCGAAGACTATCGGCAACTACCGGACGGAATCGAAGTAAGGTACGGGACTAAGACATATAATTTATCTTCTCTATAAAACCGTTTAAAAAGTTATCGTATTCGAAAAATTAAGTATAATATTTATTATAGAAATTATATCGTGAGATGATTTTCTGTATATTGGCACAGCCTGGAAAAGAAGGATTGGATCTAAGTTTTATCTTGTATTGTTTAATAACGTTACAGTAATATTAAGGTTGGATTTATTAGCTTACGCTTTAGTTTTACATAGCTTCGAATCTTTTACGGGTTTTTTATTTTTTTATTTTCTCGAAATTATAGTTTTATTACTAACGTTATTTTTAGTATGTAAACCGGGTTTCTTACTGGCTTTTTTAATATACTTTCAAAGGCGGTTTTTAAACGAAGGTAATACGATATAAATCTTTGTTACGAAAATATTTTTGTAAAATTACGTTATGTTAAAATCTTTTTTTAAAATAACCTTTTATTTTTTTCGGGCAAAAAGAAATACCTTTTTTAATCTTTTCGTTACTGCTTATTTTAAAAAAAACCGCTGTTAAATACTGTATTTATCGTTCTTTTAAGATATTTTGCTTTTATTGTGTGATTTTTTATTAGTTAAACGTTAACGTGGAACTTTATATTAGCAATGAGCTTTTCGTATACGGATTTTAAAACGGTGAAAAACTTAACGACGAATTTGTTATTCGTTATATAAAAAGAAAACTAAGTTATAAAGATTTCAATAAATTCGGCGTTTTATCGCGTTCGAATACTTACGTCCTGTAGGCGTTTTTATTTTTATTTTTATTCTTTGAAATTACCTTTTTATAATACCCTTTATTAAAGAATTTTTATTTGTTTTTAATATAGTAATAAAGCATTATTGTTATTCTTAATTAAGTTAATAAATAAATAATAAATTAAGCAATAATTCGAGCAAAAGAATAACGATAGTACATTTTTATCGGTAATATATTTTAACGTCCCTTATAAGCGAATAGCGCATACAAGCGAACAGCGCATATTTTAACACCTTGCAATAACTTAACTTTACTTACCCATTATTTAATATTAACATTATGAAACGTCTTATAAAAGAATTTAAAATAACGCTGGCCGTATAAGCTAAAAAACAAAACCCAAAACTTAATTATATAAAGCTTAATTTTATATACGATGTTGTCGACATTACGTTAAAGGCCCGATATAACGGTTGACGCGCCCGACTTAATACCGTCCTTAATTTGCGAAAATTAATACCAACCAAAAAGAAATCCATTATCGACCGAATCTTTAATTTAAATACGCGAACGTTTCCTATCCGGCTTTAACATATTAAAGATATGGCGAATTTATTGCTTACTTAATACGTTACGATACGCGTTAGCGTTAACTAGGCGTCGAATTTTATTTGACGGCAAAAAAAACTTAAAATACGTTTAAATCGAAAAAGTAATTGTTAAAAGTTATTATGCGAAAATCTAAAAGTATTTGGTAAATAATTTAAGCTAATTCGGGTTATAATCGCAAAGTACGATATTACAAAAGAAAATATTTACAATTTCGATAAAACGGATATTGTAATAAAGTTTTAATAATATACGATATGGTAATTATAAATACCGAAAAAAGAAAAAAACCTATATAAACTTAATAAGATAATCGGAACTGGGTTATAATTATATAAATTATTAATTCGTAAAATTAAGTTATACCGTTATTTATTATTTTAATAAAAAAGTTTATTTTAATTTTTAATAATACGATAACTTATTACCCGCTAATTAAAAAGTCGAAATTAATTATAATAACTAAATAATAAATAAATTAAATTTAAAATAAATTTAACATTTCGATAAATATATTTAAATACGTATAAAAAAACCTTTCGTTTTTTTATCTTTAACGGTTACGAAAATTATTATTGAATAAAATTCGAAAGATATTGCGCGAATAACGATATTACTACGTTTTGCATACTTTTCCATTTTGTTTATCGGTTTTAACTTTTTAACGTATTTTATTTTTCCGTTTTAAAACGTGCTTATACGCTTTATATCAAAAATTTAATATAACGTTATTATACTTATATTACGAAAAAGGATTTTCTTACCGGTTTTTACGATACGTTTAAAGCCGACATAACGTCCGATAATATTAAGTCCGGTTTCGTTAAAGCTGGATTTATTTTATTTTATGTTAATACCGTTTTTTCCGATTTGAAAATTTCTTTAGTTATACTTACGTGTACCGTTTTACCGTTTACCTTCGCCGGTTTCATTTTTTTCCCATCGTCGAAAACCCCTCGAAATATACAAAAAATAAAAAAACAGGGACAATACTTACAAAAGAAATTAGAAATTACCAGGGGAACTCGCCAATAAAGATAATTAAATCGGTTAATCTTTTAAGAAAAAATAACTTGATATTTTTATACGAAAAGGTTCTTTTTAAAAGAAAACCGCCAAATTGTACGAAACCAACCATTTTCTCAGCAAACGCCGAAAGATTAAAAATAAACGTTTCCAAAAAATAAAATAAAACATTTACTATATAAAAAGGACAAGCTTTTCTAGCCGAAAAAGAAAGGGGTGGTAGAAAAATACAGCTAACAACGGCTGAAGGTAATTATCGTAAAAAGGTTAAAACGAAAGAACAGAAATGTAACGTTTATAACAAGCCCGGACATAATACGCGTACTTGTAAAAAAGCTGTACAAACGTCTAGCGACGAAATATCCAATTAATATAAATTAATTTATGGTGTTATAGTTGTTTTATTTAAGTACGTTGCCGCGAAGTGCTAAAATATACGCTGTTCGCTTATATGCGCTGTTCGCTTGTATCGAACGTTACTTATATTATAACGAACGAAACCGGAATTTTTAAATATAAACGCTCCATTCTTATTATTTTATTTCTAAAAAATGAAAACATTCAATTAAAAACCTTTATCTGTTTTTTAAAAAAAATTAAGGTTATGAAAATAATATAAAACAACTAATACGGTTGTAAAAGAAAATACTTCAACTTTAATTCGAAAAATTACGATATTATCTTTATATATATATAATATTAAGATAGGTATAGTAAAGGGGTTTGTTGATAAGGGGGTTACTAAAGCAACGGCGAGGTAAGCGCGTTAGGCGCACTATTTATATATGCGTAATCTAAAGCTTTTGTTAAATATAAGGGATCTCAGTTACGTTATTATATTCAACTAATTGCGCTGCTTCTTAATGCTCGTACTGCTTTTGTATAGCCTAGCAACGGAACAATTATCTTCCGATTAAAGCGTAGCCTTCTGTAATTAATATGCTATAATATACCTGGCTAACTAACACACCCCTTTAACGTCTTGAAAAATTCGGGGCGTTATTCGTTATACTTTTATTACTTTCTAAAGCTACAGGTTTCCATTCCACCTTTCTTCCAGGAAATATATCTTTTTAATCAGCCAATTCCTTATTAAAACTCGCTTTTAAAGTCCTTTTTGCAGGTTTAAGATTTTTATAATATCCATTAATCTTACTTATTTTTTAAAATACCTCAAAGGTTCTTATAATAAGACTTTAGTTACTTTATGAACTAATATATCGTTTGTAAATGTATAATCCATTTTAATTAGATATTCTTTTCACCGCTTTTTATAACTAATAATTATATATATTTACGTATCGTAACTTTGTTTGTAAAAAGGCGATATTAACGTTAATAAGCCCTATAATTTATCAATTGTCGCATTATATATTTCATGGTTTTATATTTAAGTTAATTCTTTGTTTTTTAATTAAATAAAAAGTAAATAATTCTTTTTTAATAACTTACGTAAAAGATTATAATTCCGTTTCGATTATAGAAATAGTTACTGTATTTTACTTATTCGTCCGTTATTTTATTACTTCTTTAAATATCTTTATAAGGTAGGTTTAAAAGCTTTTTTCATCATTTGTATTCTTTACGAAAAAGGCGTTATTTTAGGTATTTATCGAATTTTTGTTATCAAATTACAACGTTAACGTTTTGGTACCGATTAGGTACCGTATAACGCGATTAACTGCCTTATGGTATATGTTATTAAGATTTAAGTTAAATCGGGTTAATTGGGATATTGCAAAGGATATATCGAGCCGTATATAGATTATAACCTATAAGATAAAACCGATGTTCTTTTAATATCTATTATCAAACTTTGGATAGGCTAGCTCAAAATTAAGCAATAACTTTCCGTTTGTTATTAACGTTTTTGGGAAACTATTTAAAAAAATTTAAGGATTAAGTTAACCAGTTTATTAATAAAGTAGGATTAAAATATCTAGATTTTTTTTATTACGTTTGTTTTTAATTATTTCGATTCCAAAGAATTACTAGAAGTCCTTACTTCTTGTAAAGATATACCGTTCCTATATTTGCTAAATTAACTATTTAACAAAGGCTTAGTTTTTCTTGCT
The DNA here is from genome assembly GCA_004155035.1 of Monosporascus sp. 5C6A. Lineage (NCBI taxonomy): Eukaryota > Fungi > Ascomycota > Sordariomycetes > Xylariales > Monosporascus > Monosporascus sp. 5C6A. Next base: position 83,901 of record QJOB01000222.1, read on the forward strand.
ATACGCGGGAATAATATCATTAACATAAAAGAAAAGAAGCATCTCTTAACGAATAAAGTAATAAGGCTTATAAGGAACGGGGCTAAGTTCTAAGTTTTTAAATATGTTAATAAGTCTTTTTGCTAAAGTAACGGCGGTTTTTTAAGCCGTATAAAACCTTTCTAATTAAAAGTATCCTATTACGATAAAGATATCTTAAAAGCGTTTTTATGTATATTTCGTAAAATATTTACGTATTAACAAAAGCGTTTATAACGTTATATTACTTAAATTCTAAGTCGAATTTAGCTGCAGTAATGATTAAAGCTTTCAGAACCTTCCGGTTAAAGTAAATATATATATATATCGCTATAAGCGGTAAACTGTTAATTATTTCATACGGCAAAACGGGTCTTATATTTCTAAAACTAACTCTACTTATTAAATTTATAAATGTATATTTATATATACCTTAAGATCTATTTCCTTTTAATAACGGGCTTATCGACGATCTCCCAGAATTATATATCTTTATAGCTTCGTAAATAGGACTTTTTAGCCTTTAAAACATCTTTTTAATAGGTATATACTTAGCTTTTTATAGCTTCGCGGTAATAACGGTAAGTTTCGCCTATATACCCGTTTTGAAAACTTAAGTAACGTTTTTATCTTTATATTAAAGCTTTTCCGATTTAACTGGCGTATATTTCGGGATTTTACTTTTCTTAATTTTCTGTAATTTATTAACCGATTATTACACGTAACGTACTATATGGATAAGCTGTACATACGGGCGAGCTATGTAGTTTTTTTGGCATTGCATAACAACAAATCTAAATAAATAACTATAACGCGATAAATTAATTCAAACTATTCGGATTTTTCGTCGCTAAACTTATTTATAACTTTTTATAAGTAGGTATATTATGTCCGGGCTTATCGTAAACGCCACATTTTTGTTTCTTCGTTTTAACATTTTACGGCGATTACTTTTAACCGTTATTAGCTGCCAGTTTTTTATTACCTTTTTCTTTTTCGTTTGAAGAAGCTTGTTTCTTTTATATAATAAATGTTTTTTTAAAAAACGTTTATTTTTGGTTTTTCGGCGTTTGCTAAAAATATGGTTGGTTTTGCGTAATTTGGCGGTTATCTTTTTTTTAAAAAACGTTTTATACAAAAGGATTAAGTTATTTTTGTTACAAATTAACCGATTTAACCATTTTTGTTAACGAGCTCCCTTAATAAATTCTTTTGGCAAATATCGTTCCCGTTTTTTGGTTTCTTATATATTTCGAGGGGTCTTCGACGGTAGAAAAAAATTGAACCGGCGGAGGTAAGCGGCGAAACGATTAGCCTAAGTACAGCTAAAGAATTTTTCAAATCGGAAAAAACATTATTAAGCTTAAATAAAACAAATCCAGTTTTAACGAAGCCGGATTTGATATTATCGGACATTATAATAACTTTAAACATGTTATAAAAACCGGCGAAAAAGTCCTTTTTTGCGATATAAATATAATAACGTTATATTAAATTCTCGATATAAAGCGTATAAGTATATTTTAAAACGGAAAAACAAAATACGTCGAAAAGTTAAAACCGATAAAGAAAATGAAAAAGTATACAAAACCCAATAATATCGTTATTTACGTAATATTTTTCGAATTTTATCGAATAATAACTTGTGCAGTTCTTAAAAATAAAAATGTGTTTCGTTTTTTTTATACATATTTAAATATATTTATGGAAATACTGGATTTATTTTAAACTTAATTTGTTTGTTATTTAATTATTATTATTAATTTCGATTTAATAATTAATAAGTAATAAGTTGTCATAATATTAATATTTAAAATGGATTTTTCCCGTTAAAATGATATATAATAATATAACTTAATTTTATATATTAATAATTTATATAATTATAACTTATTTTAATTATTTTATTTCGTTTAATGTTTTATATCATCTTTTCGGATATATCACTTTATTGGACATTTTTTAGTATCTTATAATAACTAATTTAAATAACTTAATTATAACATTTTTAATTAATTTAAATTAATCGTATATTTTTTACAAACCATATTAATAGCTTTAAAATAAATGTACGTATTATATTAAAGTTTGTTGCGGATGTATATTGTTATTCTTTTCTTTTAACTATTTTGTAGTTAATTATTTGTAATAATTATCAATAGCAATTTTTTGCTTTTACTTTTTCTGTAAACCAAAAAAACTTATTTATCTCGTATAATAAATGGTTTTCTTTATGGAAAACGTTTATTTTAATAATTTAAAATACGTAAAATCGAATTGTTATTCCGATAAGTTTTGTAATACCGCGATAAGCCTTACGACGCGCCTTGGAACGTGCTTTATAATAAGCCTTACAGCCTTGCTTTATAGCCTTGTAACGCGCTTTATAACTTTTTAATATTTCATATTTTGCGAATATTCTTTACGTATTAAAACCGGATAAAAAACGTTCGCGTATATTAGTTGGAAATTGGGTCGGTAATCGTTTTTTTGTTGGTCAGTTGCAGTACTTTCAAAATGGGGCTTGGACGCGTTAAAAGATAGTTGGTCGTAAAAGGGTTAGGAAGAAAAAAATAGCAATATATATTTACGGCAAGCTTTGATATAATGCATGTATTTATTTTAGAATTGTAAATACGGTTTGCGATAAAGGATACGGTTTTTTTGAATTAGTTGGAAGTATTGTGGTGTAAGTTATTTGGATTAGTTATTGTAAGGTGCTAAAAAGTGTTCGATAAAGTGGTGTATCCGAGAAGGTGGTATGGGACGTTATCGGTATTTTTTAAGTTTTTCGGCGTTTGTAATTACTATACCGTATATTATTAAAAGTCTTATTAAAAAACGTTTCGTTAAAATTATAAATATGTTTTTTTACGATACCGTATTTTGCGATTATAATCCGAACTAGCTTAAATTACTTGCGAAATATTTCTAGATTTTCTTATAATACTTTTTAATCGACTTTTCGATATAAATGCGTTTTAAGTTCTTTTTGCCATTATATAAAAGTTAATACTTAATTAATCTTAATATATCTTATAGGACGTTAAATAAGCAGCATATTCGCTATATTGTTAATATATTAAAGCCGGACAGAAAACGTTTGCGTATTTAAGTTAAGAATTCTTTCGATAATCGATTCTTTTTTTTCGGTTAGCGTTAATTTTCGCGAATTAAGAATAATATCGGTTCGGGCAGGTTTACCGTTAATTGGCGTTCCTAAAGTAATAAATAAAACGTTATAAATAAAACTAAAGTTTTTATAATTAAATTTCGAATTTTTCTTTTTAACCTGAACGGCTAAGTCTATTCTTCCTGTTTTTATAAATTATTCCATGTTATAATTATTAGGAAATAAATAATTAAAGTAAAATAATTAAAATAGTAAAAGAAAATGTACAGCTCGCCCGTATGTACAGCTTACCCATGTAGTACGTTATTTACGAAATAAATTAATCGTCCTATAATAAATACGGCTTTTTATATTTTATAATCAACTTTAATAATATTTTTCAAAACGTACAAAAAGTTTACGTTGATAAGCCGTAAAATACTTTCGTTTTTTACCGTTATTTTAGATTAATTAACGTAATAAAAACTTAAAGTTACCTTAATTTCTTCCGTTGGCATAATCATTATAATAGTTATTAAAACGGATGTTAACGGTAATAGTTCGAATATAACTATCGTATAAAAGTAATTAGTTCTTTATATATAAGCATATTTTACTTTTTCCTGTACGTTTTCGACATTTTTACTATTTTAAAGTTATTTCTTGTATTTAACCGTTAACTAAATTATTTTATCTAAATTTCTTTATATATATATATATATATATATATAAGAAAACCATTAACCTAATCAAATACGTAAACCTATCGGAATAAGTTCTGTAGTTCGTTTTCGGTAACGTAAAAAAGGTTATTTTTTAAGTTTTCGATATTACCTAAAAAAGTAACCTTTTCGTTAAATTGTACGTTTCGAATAATGATAACTTTATTCATTAACCCATTTTAAATTTTGTCAATATTCGTTAATCGATAACCGACGAAAAAGCCTATTTATATATTAAGATTTAACTTTTAAAGCTTGGATTTCTTTTTCTTCGGCAGTAACCGTTATAACGAAAGCTATATAACTATAAGCTTGCAAATAAGCTTATTAAGTCTTGCAATTAAGTATTATAACACACTTTTTAAACGTTAAATAAATGTAATAAACTTCGTATAAAATCTGCTAAAAAGGGCGTATTTAGAGATACAGTTATGTAAATATACTACAGCTTTAAAATTATATATAATTAAAAACGTAAGTAACTTAACGCTATTTCGTATCGTAATTTTTTTTTAATTATATCTTTTAAACATTCCGTACTTCCGTTCCTAACTTAAATATATGGCATTAAAGGCTTAAGCTTAATATTTTTTTAAAAAAAAGCAATTAAAGAATATTTCGAAACTTATAACGCTTTCTATTTTCGTTATTATATTCGATTATTTGTATAAAAAAAACTTATCTTAATTTTTCAAAACGATTGAAAAATATCTAAACGTAATAATTAATATATTTTGCTTTCGGGTTTTAAAGTAAATATCCCAAAATAAAACCTAAGTATTTATCGGTTGTAAACATAACGTATTTATATCTTTAAGGTTTTTTTTTCGAAATTTGTAAAGTCGATAACAATTCTTTATTTTAATCAAAAAGTTCCTTTTTAAAGTTCGTGACGTATTTACTTTTTAATTTTCATTTTGCTATATGCTTAACATTTGATAGTTATAAAACTTTTTAATCAGATTTTCTTAGTATGAGATTATAACTAAATAATTATTTTAAGGCCTAGGTGGCCTAATTGCAGGAATTATAAGATACTGTTATTTATATAGAGTAATTTCGACGTTTTTAAGTTAATACTTCGTTTATAAATAACTAAGGTTATGTAAAACATTAATAGGTTAATATTTTCAATAATAAATTAATCGAATTTGTTTATTGAAATAATTATAACCTAATTATACTTATCTCGAATACAGTTATTAAACTTTCGCTTATCCCATTAATAGCTTTTTTTTTTCGAAGTTATCGAAATAATACTAAATTGCAGACGAATTATTTGTAATGGGTTACGTTATATAGCTGTAACGCTTTCGTACCGCTAAGATTTCGAAATAATCCATTAACTTTTCCGTACTCTTTAATCGGGATAAAGCTGTTACCTTCGTATACCCTGTTACCTTATATAGTTAATTTGAAATTTAAAAACCTGTTAATAAAGTTAAAAACGTATATTATAATCTTTTAATCCAAAATAAACAAATTCTATAAAAAGTAAAACGATACACTTAAGGCGTTCCGTTAATTAATAATTAGGAAGCTCGTTAGAATTCGTTTTACTTCCTTTAGAAATTAATTTATCTTTTATATAATTAACTTATTCAAAGATTTGGATATACGGTTAATTATTTCTTTTAAAGATTAATCGAAAACTCTCCAATTTCGAACCAGTTTTATAATTCTCTTACTGGATATAAATTCTGCTAAAACTTTATTAAGGAACGCATAATAACATTAAGGCAATAAATATATTAAATCCAAGTACGCTTTACAGCAAGTCCCCCAAGCGTCCGATTCGTTACGTTTTCGTTTACTAGGGCTTCGGTTTATATGGGAACCTTTATGGTTACCTCGTTTTAATCCTCGTTCCGGGGTTCTACTTTACAGTTAAAAGGTTTATTCTCTTAATCAAAACTATTCTACTAAGCAAAGTTTATAGGAATCCCATAAAAGGTCGGAAACGATGCCTTTATATTTCGTAATATAAAAAGAGAATGGGTTATAGTTTAATAATCCAGAAAGTTAGCCGTTACCTTCTAATAACCAATTGTTTCGTTATTAATCTTAGTTTTCTTTACTATTTAAAAGGTAGTTATCCAGGATTCTATAATAGGAATTAAAGTTATACATAAATCGTTAATCAATATAACTGTAATTTTCGTTTTTAAAACGCCATGTTGTTATTTTTAAATTATTATTTTTTGTTAATTTATAATTTATTCGTTTCGCTTTTTACTTAATTTTGTAGCTTATTTTAACCTTTTTCAATATTTTCGTTAAGTATTAAATAAAAATCTACTATCGTACATTTTGCCGGATTTGGCCATTTTGACGTATTACTTTTTTAAGTTCTTCCTTAAAAAAATTATTTCTTTAATTACTAAAAATACAAAACTTTAGGATTTATTTCGTAAAGTCGTTAATATTCTTTCCGAAGTTATCGTACTTACGATTTTTATAAATATATATCGTAAAATCCTAATTATAAACTTATCTGCTTTTTATTATTATCTTAAAAGTATTTATTAAATAACCCGTATAATCGATTTTTTTCGAAGGTTTTTTTAATAAATGAAAATAAAGCCGCTAAGATATTAGTCCGCATTATATAACAAATTCGTTTTTTCGGATAGGAAGTTATATCGGGTTTTATAAGTTTAATAAGCTATGGAAATAATTAATCAAGATCGATAAAGTTCTATATATCAAACGTATACGCTTTAAATTAGAATTCGTTTTTAAAACGGTTCTAATTTTTAAGTTTTTCATAACTAATAAAAGATATAAACGGTACGATCGCTATTATTATTATTAAAGTATATAAAGATAATTACTATTAATAGACAGCTTATATCGTCTTAGCAACAACTGATCAATTAATAATTACTTGAATTAAGCGAATAAAACTCTTAATTATCGGATATAGGGGATGTTAGTTGCGTTATTTGTATTTAGCTGATTGTGCTGTTTCTCAGTACGCGTACAGCTTTTGTGTAGCCTAGCAACGGAACAATTATCCTCCGATCAGAGCGTTGTTAGGGCGCTTTAGCGCACCTGGCTAGCTGACAGCTTTAGCTACAGCTGCCCTAAGCGCAGCCCCAACCTCAAAATTAGGACCTGATTTTAATAAGGTAACCCTTAAGGCCTAGTGTTAGCTAGCCAGGGTGCTAAAGCACCCTAACAACGCTCTGATCGGAAGATAATTATTCTGTTGCTAGGCTACATAAAAGCTATACGCGTACTGAGAAATGGCATAATTAACTAAATATAACAACGCAACTAACATTTCTTATATTTAATAATTAAAATTTTCATTCGCTTAATTTAAACAATTATCAATTAATTAACTGTTACTAAAACGATATAAGCTATATATTAATAACAAGTATCTTAATATACTTTAATAACAATAATAGCAACCGTACCGTTTACATCTTCTATTATTTACAAAGAATTTAAAAACTAAAACCACTTTAAAAGAAAATTCTAATTTAAAACGTACGCGTTTAATATTTGGAACTTTATCGATCCTAATTAATTACTTTAATAACCTATTAAACTTATAAAACCCGATATAACCTCTTATCCGAAAAAATGAATTCGCTATATAACGCAAATCAATACCCCAATAACTTTATCCTTATTTTTAAAAAAAACCTTTGAAAAAATCGATTATACAGGTTACTTAACAAATACCCTTAAGATAATGACCGAAAGCAGATAAACTTACAATCAGAATTTTACGGCGTATACTTATAAAAATTACAAATACGATACCTTCCGAAAAAATATTAACAATTGTACGAAATAAATTCTAAAATCTATATTTCCAGCAATTAAAAAAATAAATCTTTTTTTAAAAAAAAGCTTACGGAAATAATACGTTAAAATAGCCAAATTCTTAATTAATACTTAACGAAAATACCGAAAAAAGCTGAAATAAACCGCGAAATTAAGCAAAAAACTAAATAAGTAACTTATAAAATAATAAAAGATAATGACCCAAAAATAACAATACGGCATCCCAAAAACGAAAACAATAATTATATAAATTAACGATTTATATATAACTTTAATTCCCGTTATCGAAACCTAAATTATTACCTTTCAAATAATAATAAAAACTAAAATTAACAACGGAACAATTAATTACTAAAAGGTAACGGCTAACTTTTTAAATTACTAAACCATGACCCATCCTTCTTTATTAAAAAATTTCAAAATATCGTTTCCGACTTTTTACGGGGCTCCCGCGAACTCTATTAATTAAAACGATTCTAATTAAGAAAATAACAAACTTTTTAACCGTTAACCGTAAAAAGAAACCTTTAAACAAGGCCCGAAACAAGGTAGCCGTAAAGGTTCTAATACGAACAAAAGCTTTAATAAGCAAAAACGCGAAAGGTTAAACGCCTAAAAAACGCGCTATAAGGCATAGTTAAAGCCTTTTTACAAGCTGCCGTAATACTATTATACATTTCCGAATAAAGCTCCGGTAAAGTTTATTTTTAACGTAACTTTAATTAACCTAATTAAGGAACGAATTAATTTTATTAATCCCTAAAAAAGATTAACCGAATATTTAAATTTATAAATAAAATAACTATGCGAAAAATAAATTAATTCCTAAAGAAGTAAAACAAATCCTAGCGTATTTCTTAATTATTAATTAATAGGTTATTATAAACTTATCGTTTTACCTTTTACGAAATTCGTTTATTTTAAACTTAAAGTTTATAATATACGTTTTTAACCTTATTAACAAGTTCCTAAATTTTAAACCAACCGTATAAAACAACAGGGTATACGTAAATAATAGTTTCGTCCCGATTAAAAATTACGGAAAGATTAATATATTATTTCGAAACCTTAACGGTACGAAAACGTTACGGTTATATAACGTAACTTATTACAAGTAATTCGTTTATAATTTAATATTACTTCGATATTTTCGAAAAAGAAGTTTTTAATAAAATAACTAAAAAATTAATAATTATACTTAAAATAAATATAATTAAGTTATAATTACTTTAATATACAAATTTAATTTATTTATTATCGAAAATATTAACGTAATAACGTTTTCTGTAACTTTAGTTACTTACAAACGAAACGTTAACTTTTAAATAACGAAACCGCCGTATACAAGTAACGGTACCTTATAATACCTACGATTAAACCATCCAGACCTTAAAATAATAACCTAATTATAATTCCATATTAAAAAAGTCAGGTTAAAAGTTTTATAATTATTAAATATTAAATATATAACAAAATAAAAACTAAAAAACAAATACGCCGCAAACTTAAAAAAAACTTCCCGATTAGGATAAAAAATAACCATTAATTTTATTAATTTCGAAAAAAAACTTTAGAAAGTATAAATACGTTATATTCGCAATCGATAAATACTTAGGTTTTATTTAAGATATTTACCTTAAAAACCGAAAGCAAGATATATTAATCATTACGTTCCAACATTTACTAAACGTTCTAAAAAACCAAAACAAAATCTTCCTATAAGTAATCAAATACGACAACGAAATTCTAAAAAATTACCTGCTTCGAAATATCCTCCAATCGCTTCCTTTTAATATCAAGCTTAAGCCTTTAACATTATATACCCAGTCCTAAAACGGGGGTACGGAACGTTTAAAAAGTATAATTACGGAAAAAACGATTATTATACGAAATAACGCTAAATTACTTACGTTTTTAATCGTATATATTTTCAAAACTACAATATACCTATATAACCGTACCCTTAAATACGTTTTTTTCTAACAAACCCTATACGAAATTTACTATATTTATTTAACATACAAAAATAACGTTTTAATACTTAATCGTAAGCTTTAATAAGTCTATTTACAAACTTACGGTTATATAACCTACGCTATAACTACCGTTGCTATAAAAAAAACTCCAAAAGCTAAATCCCAAAACGTAAATAAGTTTCTTCGTCAATTACTAATCAACTAATATCTACGAAATTTAAAACCCATTAACAAACAAAATTATTACTATTCAAAACGTATAATTTAACAAAAAGGCCACCTTTTCAAATAATATTAAAAATTTAAAAAACAACCTTCTTTACGTTACCGAAATCGAACTACAAAACCTATTCCGACAGGTCCACGTACTTAATTAGGCCTATAACCACCTTATACATACACAAAAAAAATAAAAACCTAAGTAAAATAATTTAATTACCGGCTAAACAAAAAAAATAACTTCAAAATAACACAGGCGTCCAAAATAACGTACGGGATAAAGAAAAATAAACTTGCTCGCAAAAAACTAATCATCCTTATATAACCGCTATATTCCAACTACTTCCGTCCCTTAAACTATTACCACCGCTAACGTTTACCTTAATAACTACTATAATCATTACGCCAATGGAAAAAATAAAAAAAACCTTAAGTTTCTATTACCTTATTTAACTTAAAATAACAATAAAAAACAAAAACCTCCCATAAATTAAAAACGTAAACTTCCCGTACGTTCCATATCGAAAAAATAATTATTAATACAATTATAAAGTATAAAAAGCCGCGTTTAACGCAAAACGTTCAACCTACTTTATTAATACAATTAATAATCGGCCGGTGAACTACGGAAATTTAAGGAAAACATTAACCCGAAATACGCGCCACCTTAATCGGAAAAACTTTAATATACCAAAAGCAAAATCAAAAATAAAGATACTACCTAGGTCGTAAAGCCGGATATATAAACAAAACCTACCGTTACTTCTAAAAAACTATAAAAAACTAAATATATACCCGTTAAAAAGGTTATTTTTAAAAACTGAAAAAACCCACCTACAAAGTTATAAAAACATGTAATCCTGGAAAATCGTCGATTAGTTTAGTACTAAAAAAAAACAGATCCTAAGATATATAAATATACGTTTACAAATTTAATAAATATAACTAACTCCAAAAATATAAAACCCATTTCGTAATACAAAATAATTAATAACTTAAAAACGCTTATAACGATATATACGCATTCACCCTAACCGGAAAATCCTTTAAAACTTTAATAACTATTACGGCTAAATTCGACTTAAAGCTTAAACAATATAACGTTATAAACGCCTTTGTTAACGTAAACTTACCTTATGAAATCTTCATAAAAATACCTTTAACATACCCCTAACGTAACAAAATATTCCTAATTAAAAAGGCCCTATACGGCCTAAAAAAATCGCTATTACTTTAACAAAAAAACTTTATTAACATGCTTAAAAGCTTAAAACTTTATTACTTCATTCATTAAAAAGTATTACTTTTTTTTTACGTCGACGATATTATCGCTGCGTACAATAAAAAAACCAAGCTTTCGTCAATCGGTTAATTCAGCAAATACAGAAACGGTACATTCTTACAAAAAATAAAAACTTACAGTAATTCTTAAATATCGAAATAATCAAAAATAAACCCAACCGAAAAATCTAATTATCCCAATCCGACTTTATAAACAAACTAACTAACTTAATCCCTAAAAAAAACCTAAATAACCTCTCAAAAACGCCCATAACAAACGTTAAACTACTACCGAATCCTAATCTGGCCTATCCAAATTTTGTTAACAAATACCAAAAAAAATCGGTTCCATCCTTTATATTACGGTCTATACGCAACTTAATATATCCTTTACAATATCCAAACTTACCCGATTTAACCAAAACTTTAACAACGTATACCATAAAACAATTAATCGCGTTATATAATATCTAATTAACACCAAAACGTTAACGTTACAATTAAGTAACGAAAACTCCTTAAATACTTAAAGTAACGCCTCCTTTGCAAATAATATACTTAATTAAAAGAATTTCCAAATTTACATTATAAAGCTATTTAAAAAAGCTATAAAATAATATACAAATAAACAAAACATAGTAACTACTTCTACGACCGAAACAAAATTATTATCCCTTATGCAAATTACTAAAAAAGCCTTATTTGCTTTTTAATTAATTAAAGAATTAAAAATTAAGTTAAAAACAGAACCGTTAAATATATAATACGATAATTAACAAACTATACGGCTTATTAACGCCAACGTCGCCCATTTAAAAATAAAGTTACGGCACGTAAATATATATAACCATTAATTACGAAAAACAGCAAAAAAAAATTAATTAAAATGGATTATACGCTTATAGGCGATATGTTAACGGATAAACTAACTAAAGCCTTATCACAAAAACGCTTTAAGTACTTTACAAAATAACTAAAATTAATAGATATTATAAAAGTTTTAGATTACCAAAAAAACGTTAAAAATAATTTTTAATAACAAATTGGCTAATTAAGAAAATATAATTACCGAAAAAAAGGTTAAATAGAAAGGTGTAGCTCTAGAAAATAACGAAAATATAACAATTAACGCCCCGAATTCTTTAAAGCGTTAAAGGGGTATATTAACTAACCAAAGTATTAAAGCACCCTAACAACGCTTTAATCGGAAAATAATTATTCCGTTACTAGGCTACACAAAAGCTATACGCGTACTGAGAAGTGGCACAATTAGCTGAATACAATAACGCAATTGATATCCCCTATATCTAACACCTAATGTCCTATACCTACTTTTTAAATTTACCCACTTCCTGAATCGGTTCGCAACACCAAATACGAAGGTATCACTAACAACATTCCTTAATATCTCAACGAAAAAAGTATATTATTGATTTATTTTAATTATTATTCGAATTACATGTCCTTTATTAACCTTCGGCCGATTTCCATAACCCCTTCTAGGAAATCCTTCGCGTACCGTTACTCGTACCGTTTAACGGAAGCCTTAGCAGTTTTCCTAGCTTCTATAATCTGCTTAATTTCCGGGAATATATCGCTAAGGCTTTTAGTTATTATAATACGCCTTTAAGGTTTTAAAACTTTTAGTTATTTTTTAAATTTTTGTTATTTTAACGTAAGAAAATAATTTTAACAGATTTAAAGTTAAAAGCTTTAAAGGTTTTCCCGAACAAAATGCGAATATTATAAAAAATAACGCCTTTTTGCGAATTAATAGCCCGGATTTAATCCAAAACGTCTTTTTTTTTTTTAAACGTATACCATACTATAAAACGCCTTTTAAAAAAGCTGTTATTAATTGCGAGATCGTTATTAACTCCGGAATTTATTAACATAAAAGCTTTTTAACTATTTTTGGGTTTTAAAACGGTTTATCCGCGTTAAATAACGAAATATCTATTGTTAGATATAGGGGATGTTAGTTGCGTTGTTGTATTTAGCTAATTGCGTAAGTGTTTCGCATACGTATTGTTTTTATATAGCCTAGTAACGGAATAATTATTTTCCGATTAAAGCGTAGCCTTTTTCAGTTAGGGCGCTTTAGCGTACCTGGCTAGCTGATATACCCCCTTAACGTTTTGAAGAATTTGAGGCGCTAATCGTTATATTTTATTACTTTTTAAAGTTACAGTTTTTTATTTAACCTTTTTTCCGGTAACGTTCCACACCACCGAATCGGCCACACCACCGAGTCGGCCGTTTTTGGTACTTCTTAACAACAAATTCAAATAATTTAATAACAACATATCGCATTGATTCAAACTAATCGGGCTTTTTTTCGCTAGACGTTTTTACAGTTTTATTACAAGTACGCGCATTATGTCCGGGCTTGCCGCAAACGCCACATTTCCGTTTTTTCGTCTTAACCTTTTTGTAACGACTGCTTTTAACCGCTGTTGGTTATATTTTTTCATTACCCCTTTTTTTAAGCTAAAAGAGCTTGTTTTTTTTATATAATAAGTGTTCCTTCTTTTTAAAAACGTTTGTTTTTAATTTTGCGACGTTTGCTTAAGGTATAATTCGTTTCGCGTAATTAAGCGTTTTCTTTCCGAAAAAAAGGAACTTTGTATAAAAATAATAAGTTACTTTTTATTAAAAAACCAGCCGATTTAACAACCTTTAACGAACCACCTTAATTTCCAATTTTTCTTTATAAATAACGTCTTTACCTTGTTATTTCCTTAATATTTTTAGGGGTTTTCGCAAGCGGGGAACGAATAAAACCGGCGGAAATTAACAGGAAGACGGTCGGCGTAGGTACAACTAAAAGAACTTCCAATTCGGAAAGAACGTTATTAGAATCGAATGGAACAAAACCAGCTTTCGCAAATCCAGATTTGATGTTATCGGACGTTATGGTAACTTGGAACGCGTCGTAAAAACCGGCGAGAAAATCTTTTTTGGTAATATAGGTATAATAACGTTATATTAGGTTTTCGATATATCATAAATAAACGCGTTTTAAAACAGAAAAACAAAATACATTAAAAAGTTGGAACCGATATAAAGAATACGCAGGTATATAAAGCGTAATAATGTTATAGTTAACGTAGTATTTTTCGAATTTTATCAAATAGTAACTTTCGTACCCGTTAAAAATAAAGAAACGTTTCGAACTTTTCGTATGCGTCCAAATATGTTTATTAGAATGTTGGATTTATTCGAAACTTAATTTATTTGTTATTTAATTATTATTACTTAATGTAATCTTTTAATCGGTTGCTAATAATAAATTATCGCGATATTAAGGCTTAAAGTGATTTTTTCCCGCCATAATAATAAATAACGATATAGCCCAATTTTGGGAATTAATAATCTGGATAACTGTAACTTATTTTTTATTTCCTTATTACGTTTATTTAAGTTTTCCACGTTTTTCGGTACTAGTAATTACTATGCCCGTTACCATAAAAAGCCCTATTAAAAATTTAATCTCGTCGAAGTTGTAGATATCCTTTTTTCCAATACCGTATTTGGCAATAGTAGCCCGAATAAGCTTAAACCACTTACGAAACGTTTCTAAATTTTCGCATAAAACCCGTTAATAATCAATTTTTCGATTTAAACGCGTCTGGAATTTTTTTTGCCGTTTAACAAATCTCGACGCCCAATTAACCCCGACGCGTTTTATAACGTATTAACCAAGCAATAAATTTGCCATATTTTTAACGTATTAAAGCCGGATAAGAAACGTTTACGTATCTAAGTCGAAAATTCGGTTGACAATCGATTTTTTTTCGGTCGGCGTTAATTTTAACGAATTAAGGATAATGTCGGTTCGGGCGCGTTTACCGTTACATCGGTTTTTTAAAGTAAATTCGTGAACGTTATATATAAAATAAAGCTTTTTAAAGTTTAACTTCGGGTTTCGTTTTTTAACCTAGATAGCTAAATTTATCCTAATTTCTTTTATAAAACGTTCCATGTTATTAGTATTGAAAAATTGGTAATTAAAGTTAGAAGGTTAAAAGGTTAAGAAAACCGGCCGACTTGGTAATATGGCCGATTCGGTGGTGTGGGACGTTAATTGTATTTTCCTGATTAATTAATTTCTTATCAGAAATTACTTTTAATGTTTTTTTCCGGTAATTTAAGGTTTTTGTAATATTTATTAATCTTAGCTGTTTTTTAAAATGCCTAAAGGCTTTTCGTAATAAGGTTTTAGTTAGTTTATTAGTTAATATATCGTTTATAAGCGTATAATCTACTTTGATTAAGTTTTTCTTTGCTGCTTTTTGTAGCTAATAATTGTATATATTTACGTGCCGTAACTTTATTTTTAGCAAGGCGATGTTAACGTTAATAAGCCGTATAGTTTGCTAATTCTCGCATTATAAATTTAACGGTTTTGTATTTAAGCTAATTCCTAGTTCCTTAATTAATTCAAAGGCGAATAAGGTTTTTTTAACAGCCTGCGTAAGGAATAATAATTCTGCTTCGGTTGTGGAAGTAATTACTATATTTTACTTATTCGTAGGCCATTTTATAACTTTTTTAAATAACTTTATAAGGTAAGTTTAGGAACTTTTTCGATTAAATGGATTATTTATAAAAGAAACGTCGTTTTATGTATTTAATAAATTTTTATTATTAAATTATAACGTTAACGTTTTGATACCGATTAGGTACAGTATAACGTAATTAGTTGTTTTATGGTGTACGTTGTTGGGATTTAGGTTAAATCGGGTAAGTCGGGATATTGCAAAAGATATATCGGGTTACGTATAAATCGTAACATAAAGATGGAACCGATTTTTTTGGTATTTATTAACGGAGCCTGGATGGGCCAGATTAAGATTCGGCAATAATTCGACGTTTGTTATTAGCGTTTTTGCGAAGCTATTTAGACTTTTTTAAGGATTAGATTAGTTAGTTTGTTTATAAAGTCCGATTGGAATAGCCAGACTTTTCGATTAAGTTTGTTTTTGATTATTTCGATATTTAGGAACTATTATAGATTTTTATCCCTTATAAAGGTATACCGTTTTTGTATTTGCTAAATTAACCGATTAACGAACGCTTGGTTTTTTTTGTTATACGTAACGACAATATCGTTAACCTAAAAGAAGAAAAGTACTTTTTAATAAAGGAAATAATAAGATTCGTAAAAGATTAGGTTAAGTCCTAAGTTTTTAAGCGTATTAATAAAATCTTTTTGTTAAAGTAACGGCGATTTTTTTAAGCCGTATAGGGTCTTTTTAATTAAGAATATCCTGCTACGTTAAGGGTATTCCGGGGGCCTTTTTATGAAAATTTCATAAGGTAAATTCGCGTTAACGAAGGCGTTTATAACGTTATATTGCTTTAATTTTAAGTCGAATTTAGTTATAATAGTTATTAAGATTTTGGAAAGGTTTTCGGTTAGGGTAAATACGTAAATATCGTTATAGGCGTTTTTAAATTAATAATTTTTTCGTTTTATAAAACGGGCCTTGTATTTTTAAAACTAGCTATATTTATTAAATTTATAAACGTATACTTATATATATTTTAAGGCCTGTATTTTTTAGCAGTAAACTGATCGACGATTTCCCAGAACTGTATATTTTTATCATTTTATAGGTGGGCCTTTTTAATTTCTAAAAACAACTTTTTTAACAGGTGTATATTTAGCTTTTTATAGCTTTACGGAGGTAGCGGTAAGTTTCGTTTATATACCCGGCTTTGTAATTTAGGTAACATTTTTATTTTTATTTTCGTTTTTAGTATATTAAAACCTTTCCGATTCGTGTAACACGTATTTCGGATTTTTAATTGCTTTAAAGTTCCGTAGTTTACCGGCCGGTTATTGATCGTATTTATAAAATAGGTTAGCCGTTTAATAGTAAAAGCGGTTTTTCATATCTTATAATCGTATTTAATAATATTATTTCGATACGGAATATACGGGAAGTTTACGTTTATAATCCGTAAGGCGCTTTCATTTTTTACCGTTATATTAAGTTAAATAATTTAATAAAAACTTAAAACCATTTTTATTTTTTCCGTTAACATAATAATCGTAATAATTATTAAGGTAACGTTTTATATAAGCTCCCCGTTTATATAAGCTTACCGTTCGTTTTTTAAACTATTTTAATTCTTTAAGTATAATTACTTAATTTTTAACAACTATAACATGGAACGGCTTATAAAAGAAACGAAAATTAACGCCGAACGAAAAGAAATTAATCGTCAACTAAATCCTTAACTTAAATACACGAACGTTTTTTTTCCGGTTTTAATACGTTAAAGATATAGTTAATTTACTACTTGCCTAGCGCGTTACCAATCGCGTCAAAGTTAATTAAACGTCGAACTTTATTCGACGGCAAAAAAATTAAAACGCGTTTAAATCAAAAAATCGATTATTAAAAAATATTATGCAAAAATCCGGAAATATTTCGTAAATAATTCGAATTAATTCGGGTTACAATCGTAAAATACGGTATCGCAAAAAAGGATATTTATAATTTCGACGAAACGGGTTTTTTAATAGGATTTTTAATAACATGTGGCATAATAATTATAAATACCGAAAAACGTAGAAAATTTAAATAGATTTAACAAAACAATCGTAAATAGGTTATAATTATATATGTTATTAATTTGTAAAGTTAGGTTATATCATTATTTATTATTTTAGCGTAAAAGATTTACTTTAAATCCTGGTATTACGACAATTTATTACCCGTTAATTAAAAAATTAAGGTTAATTATAATAACTAAATAACGAACGAATTAAGTTTAAAATAAATTTAACATTTCGATAAATATACTTAAACGCGTACGAAAAAAACGAAACGTTTCCTTATCCTCGACGGCTACGAAAATTATTATTCGATAAAATTCGAAAAATATTACGCAAATAACGATATTATTACGTTTTATATGCTTTCCTATTTTTCTATTAATTTTAACTTTTCGACATATCTTACTTTTTCCGTTTTAAAACGCGCTTATATGCTTTATATCAAAAATTTAATACGATATTATTATACTTATATCGTTAAAGAAAATTTTCTCGCCGGTTTCCACAACGCGTTTAAAACCGCCATAACGTTCGATAATATCAAGTCCGGTTTCGCCAAAATTAAATTTGTTTTATTTAATTTTAATAACTTTTTTTCCGATTTGGAAATTCCTCCAGCTGTATTTACGCTGATTATCTTGCCGCTTACTTCCGCCGATTCCATTTCTTCCCCACCGTCGAAAACCCCTCGAAATATCCAAGAAATAAAAAATAGGAATAATATTTACAAAAAAAATTAAAAATTACCAAAGGAACTCGCCAACAAAAATAATTAAATCGGTTAATCTTTTAATAAAAAATAATTTAATACTTTTATACGAAAACGTTCTTTTTAAAAAAAATCGCCAAATTGCACGAAACTAAATATTTTTTTAACAAACGCCGACAAACTAAAAATAAACGTTTTCAAGAAAAAAGACCACTTACTATATAAAAGGGACAAACCTTTTTAGCCGAAAAAAAAGGTAATAAAAAATCCCAATTAACAACGGCTAAAAGTAATCGTTATAAAAAGGTTAAAATGAAAGAACGGAAATGTGGCGTTTGCGGTAAGCCCGGATATAATACGCGTACTTGTAAAAAAGCTCTAGATACGTTTAGCAACAAAAAATCCGATTAATTTAAATTGATTTATTACGTTATAGTTAATTAATTTGAATTTGTTATTATAAAGTATTAAAAAACGAGCGGTAAGTTTATGTAAGCGGTAAGCTTGTATAAGACGTTAAACGCTAGCGGCGGTAATAAATTAAAGGACGGAAGTGGTTCGAATATAACGGTCGTATAAAAATAATCAGTCTTTTGCAAACAAATTAATTTTTCCTTATTCTGTACGTTTTTTTAAATACCTGTATTACTTTAAAGTTATTTCCTCTATTTAACCGGTAACTAAATTATTTTATTTAAGCTTTTATTTTTTTATATATGTATAAAATAGCTATGAACTTAATTAAATACGTGGATTTGTTAAAATAGGTTTTATAGCTCGTTTTCGGTAACGTAGAAAAAAATATTTTTTAAATTTTTGATAATACCTCAAAAGGTAGCTTTTTCGTTAAATTATACCTTTTAAATAGTAATAACTTTGTTCGTTAAAGGGTTCCAAATTTTGTAAATATTCGTCGATCGATAACCGATATAGAAGCTTATTTATATTTTAAAATTTAATTTTAAAGCCTTTGTTCTTTTTTTATAATAACGTTATTATAACGTAAGCTATATAGCCGTAAGCTTTTAAATAGGCCTATTAAGGTTTGTAATTAAGTATTAAAACGCCGTTTTTGTATACTAAATAAATATAATAAATTTTATATAGGGTTTGCTAAAAAAGCGTATTTAAAGGTACGGTTAAACAGATATATTGCCGTTTTAAAGATATATACGATTAGAAACGTAGGTAACTTAACGCTATTTCGTATAGCAATTATTTTCTTCTTAATTATATTTCTTAAACGTTTCGTACCCCCGTTCTAGGCCTGGGTATGCGGTAATAAAGGTTTAAGCTTAATGTTAAAAGAAAGCGATTAAAGAATATTTCGAAATAGGTGATTTTTTAACATTTCGTTATCGTATTCGACTATTTATGCAAGGTAACTATATAGGTCCAAGCCTGGAAAACAAGGCTGAGCTAATACATAAAAATCATGCTACGATCAATTCCCACAATAGATATTATACCTAATATCTTCAAATACGATAACTTTTCAAATAGTTTTTCACGATTTGGATAGATTATATACCTAATCCCGTACGTTACTCCGATTCCAACTAATACGTAATTGCCAACAAGCTTCGGCCCTGGTAAACCTTATGCTCGCTGGTTACGGTTTAGCAGGATTCTTAAAAGCCTTACAGAAAATAATTTTATACGGTAAATCTTAAAAATAAACCTTAAAAGCGCATAAAAAACGCATAAAAAGCTTTATAAACTTTCGTCATTTTACGATTAAAAAGTTTAATTTTGATCGTTTTTATAACATCTTTTCAAATTTTTATCAATTAAAATATAAGTTAAAATAATATAACATACTATACGAATATAAAATACTAATTATCCGGAACGGGAAAGTTTCGATAAAACCGTCCCGTTTACGGTAATCCACTCGAAAATAATTACCGCATAATTCAAAACAATCGACGTAACTATCGACTTGAAAAGTTATTCCAAAAAAAATTAACTACGCCTTTTAATTTTCGGGTATTACCTTATTTTCGATACCAAAAATTCGCTTTTTTACGAACTTATTATAAATAACCTTAATTTAATAGAAAAACTACTGGTAAAGATATAAGGAAATAAAGATAATAAAAATAACAAGTTAAACAATTCCGAAATCCAGCTATTAGAATATTATACGTTAAAAGATTACGAACGCTGGTTTGTTCGGTTACTTAAAACCGCGAAAATCTTCCAAAATTCCGAAAGGAATTAACGTAGATAGGAATACAACTAGGCAGTCTGGAGTCGCCTTGAAGTAAGACATCTAAGCGGTTGGTATTACACCAATTCTCTAACTTTGGAGGAACTTATCTGCGAAACGGAAAGGGGTAATAAAGCTAGGAGTTCAGGTAGCAATCTATCATTTTGTTTAAGTATATACACGGTCAGGTCTTTTCGAGAGAGAATTACGATAAGGTAATATATCCGAAAAGGTAATATGGAACGTTATCGTTTTAATAATAACTAATTAATTAATAATTACTTAAATTAAATAAAATAAGAATTTTAATTGTTAAATATAAGGGATACTAGTTGCGTTATTATATTTAACTAATTAGATAACTGCTTTATATACGCATTATTTTTATGTAACCTAGTAACGGAACAATTATCCTCCGATTAAAGCGTAGCTTTTTTTAGTTAGGGCGCTTTAGCGCGCCTGGCTAGCTGACATCTATCGTTTTAAAGCCTGAATGTATATTTCGGAAATTAAAGGTTTTTCTTAAAATTTCGCAATACGTTTTTAAAAAAACATTATTTATTAACAAAAGCCGAAATTGCGAAAAAACTAAAACCTAGCGTTTATTTATAACAATATTGTTTTAATCTTATAAAATACCTTAATATTAAGTAGTCATATAATATAAAAATTATATAAAGATATATGTAAATAACGTACCTTATTTTTCCGGCATTTAATTATAGATTTAATCGTAATATGGATAATATATTAATTTAAAATAAAAACCCTTTAATCGTTCGGATTAAAAGGTTTCGTTTCGGAAAAATACACCTTTCAAAATTATTCAAACGTAATTTTAACGTTAATTTAACCCGATTTATTAACCGTATATTTTTATTTAAAAAAATAACGTAAGCACTATTACTTTTAAAAAATAAAACTAATAAAGATTTGTTAAGATAGGTGTGGCAAAAGGAATTGTTGATTGGGGGGGGGGGTGAGGGGG